>JASZXS010000226.1:0-25631 GCA_035521475.1 Tremellales sp. Uapishka_1 | reverse complement strand
CCACCCTCCCCGCCTTCCTCCTCTCGCTCTCGGCCTCGCTCTCGCTGCCAAATCCATTCGCCTCCAAGTCCCCGCTGGGCGGGCTGGCAGACGCGCTCCGGACCCACCCAATCCACGTCGATCATGTGGCTAGCGCGGTTCTGCGGGTTATCGAGGATCCAGAAAGAACGGGAGTCGTCGGCGTCGAGGAGATGCGGAGCTGGGCAGGGTTCCCGGGCACGTTTGGGGGCCAGGATGAGAAGGTCCAAGCATAGTTAGAGGCATCGTAAAAGATAACGCAATCACGTCGTATGTATATGCATTGATAAATCATAGAAGCACAGGTGAAGGGACTTTATCCAAAAGATTATGATAGGCTATTAGTAACGTCCTCCGCCCCTTCCTCCTCTCCTCCTCTCCTCCTCTCCTCCAAGAGAGAATACAGGGTTAAACGACTAGGTGTCTGCGTGGTGGCGAAAGCAGATACCGACCCATTATGTGATTAGGTCAATCTGCGACAACAGATCTTATGCATTTACACAACTCCAAATTAATACTAGTGTACCGAGACCACTTCCTCGTCCAGTCCTCGAACAACGTCAACCGTTTAACGACGCACAACAGCCTCATGGCGCTCTCCCGCCTACGCCTCTCCTGAGACCGGGCCTCACCTCCCTCGGCACCATTATCTTGACCGTAACCGTCCCCTTTCTCTTCACCTCTGCTTTTACCCGCCATCGTGCCTCAGTCTGTCTCAGCACCCTGATCCGTCCTCTCCGCTCCTCATCGAGATATCCCCTCTCCCTTTCGCCCAACTTGGTCACCCAGTATCCGATCCGTTTGTCCTCCCGCTTCATCGCCACATTCCGCTCCCTCTCGAGCGAGGTCTCCAGCCCATCTTGCCATTCCTTCTCGGACGCCGAGAGGGCTCGGGTGAGGTGCGAAATCTCTATACGCGTGCGATTCATCTCGTAAAGAGCGATCTGTCGTTGGGCGTGATTCCCTGTCAGTTTGCCTCGACCGAAACGTTTCGCCGTCTCGAGAATCATGGGGACAGCCGCGAAGAGCGGATGGCGGAGGATTTCGCGGAAGGCGAACAGTCCGATGGTGCCCTTGCCGATGCTTCTGGAGCATTAGCGTTCGGAGCATTGCTTTCAAAACGGCCAAGGTCTCACCCGGTATGACGGTGAACGCCACCTTGAAACTCCCCTAAGCAATCCGAGACGTGCACAGCCCCGATCGCATCACTGCCCAGCTGGCTCAGCGCATCGATGGCGCCTTCTCGTCCGTTCGGGGTCGATAGATCATACTCACGTGAGTGCAGGTGGCAGAGGTCCAAGCAGATCTTCAGGTAAGGCGAGTCGATCAACCGTCGCAGCGTGATGAAATCTGACAAGGACCCAACCACCGACAGCGCCTTACATGCCTGCTCTGAGAGTCAGTGCGACTGGTTACGACGAGGGAGGAGGATTGAATCACCATATTCTCCATACACAGCGTGAACTCTTTCTCGCTCGACAAAATACGTTTCAGGATACGCGCTACTCGCTTCAGCGTCTTGTCCCGAAAACGCTCGTGACTCGAGCCAACGCTGAAAGAGCAGCGTTAGCGCTCGTGTGGCATCGCCGCTGCACGACATATAGTCAACCCACTGAAAGACCAACTTCGTGACCCCCAGCAGGCGGCACTTCCGTATTTCTCTCTGGAGACATTTCGCAGAATTGCGTCTCATTGCCCTGTATCTCTCGCTTTAGTACCCATCCTCCTCTCGCCTCTAGCACCCATCCTCCTCTCGCAGGATCTTTGTGCACGATTGTCAGCGGGGACTGACCTATCCGGAGATGCGAGATTGATCGTATGCGCTGCGTGTGGGATGATGCGTTCTCTGAAGCCAGGATCTACTTCCTCACGTCAGATTTCGACGGTCCGTTTTTCGGGTTCGCGCGTACCTGTCTTGAGGATCTCGCTGAGCTTGTCGTCCCACTGGTCCAGTACTGCCGCCTCGAATCGACCCTGGCTGTAGGTTCTCGGACATCCCATGAAGAACGAAACGTATCCGCGGTCCAATCCCAGCTGTTGATAGCGCTCCAGAACGCTTCCTACCCCACCCTCGGACGAGATGTGTGAGCCCACGCGCAGTACAGTCTCAGCGGGACGTGCTTTGCAAGCGGGAGTAGGCGTCTCCTCTCTCTCCCTTTCCTCTTCTCTTGCTCCGCGTCCGCTCCGGCTAGGAGTAATCAACCAAGTTCCACTTGACCGTGAACTCGTCGCCGAGCCAAGGATCAAGCCAGGAGGCGTGCTCGGCGGTGTCCGTAACCAGTTCTGAAAGTCCAGCTACAGACAATTGTCTCCAGCGAGCCGTTCCACGATCTAAGGAGGACATACCAGAGTACTCGTGAGCTTCGGAGTCGCGCTGCGCCGACCGCGTTCGCGATTCTCGCCTTTCTCCGGAGTTTGAGGCGGTGTCAGCGGTAGGACAAGTGGGGGTTCGAGAAGTACGCGGTGAGAGGGGCTAAGAGGGGAGCGCATGTTTTTCTGACAGAGGGAAGCGGAAAGATCGACCCGCGTGAGCGGACACGTTTGTGGAGGTCGAGATTGAACGATTCGTCCAGCAGAGAGGAACCACCTAGGTGTCAAAGCGGGGAGGCAGAACTCTAAGCCAGAACTGGAGCGTTGAGGTGCAAATTTGGCACCATTCGATAGAGCATGATCAATAGTCGAAAGGGAGGTCAGACTTGCTTCCTTCTTGAGAGAAAGTGAACGGAAAATTGGAAAAAAGGAAAAAGAAAAAAAGCGATGTCTGCTGTGGAGTCATTTCGACAACACAGTAAGGAAATGCCACTTTGATTAGCTCGTAAGTGCCATTGATTATGCCTCCAATTAGCATTTCTAGTGGTCATCGTATTAAGCCCCTTTCGCCATGTCATTACAACTTCACGTCTTAGTCACACACAGGATTCATTTAGACCAACAGGATAGCTAAAAGGGTACAATCTAATCAAACATTCCCCCTCAAGCTCCACCCCGAAGTCGCAACACCAGATGAAGAGTAGATTCCTTCTGGATATTGTAATCGGAAAGCGTTCGTCCGTCCTCCAACTGTTTCCCGGCGAAGATGAGTCGCTGTTGATCCGGAGGGATACCCTCCTTATCCTGAATCTTCGCCTTCACGTTATCAATGGTGTCGGACGACTCGACCTCGAGAGTAATGGTCTTTCCCGTCAAGCTACAAAAGCAGTATCAGGATCGATCCGATAAAGAGCTTGTCAAAACACTCACGTCTTGACGAAAATCTGCATACCACCTCGCAGACGCAGAACCAAATGAAGCGTAGACTCCTTCTGAATGTTGTAATCGGAAAGGGTTCGACCGTCCTCGAGTTGTTTACCAGCAAAGATGAGACGCTGTTGGTCCGGGGGGATACCTTCCTTGTCCTGGATCTTTGCTTTGACGTTGTCGATGGTATCGGAAGACTCGACTTCGAGCGTGATTGTCTTTCCAGTCAGAGTCTTCACAAAGATTTGCATTCCACCCCGGAGACGAAGAACGAGATGCAATGTCGACTCCTTTTGAATGTCTGATAATGGCAGTCAGCACAGCTCTGCGCGCAAGGAGATGAGATGACCTACTGTAGTCGGAGAGAGTTCGACCGTCCTCAAGCTGCTTTCCGGCGAAAATCAATCGCTGTTGATCCGGAGGAATGCCCTCCTTGTCCTGAATCTTGGCTTTGACGTTGTCGATGGTGTCCGAAGACTCGACTTCCAACGTGATCGTCTTGCCGGTGAGGGTCTTCACGAAGATCTGCATACCACCACGGAGTCGAAGGACGAGATGAAGGGTGGACTCTTTCTGGATGTCTGAAAAAGAGAATAAGCGATTGTCACAGCAGGAACAAAGGATTGAACGTACTGTAATCGGATAGCGTTCGGCCGTCTTCGAGCTGTTTTCCAGCGAAGATCAATCGCTGTTGGTCTGGAGGAATGCCCTCCTTGTCCTGAATCTTCGCCTTGACATTGTCAATGGTATCCGAAGACTCAACCTCAAGGGTGATTGTCTTTCCGGTCAGACTACATCAAGGCGGTTAGTGAGAGAAAAGGCGATGGGGAGATCCCGACTCACGTCTTGACGAAAATCTGCATTCCTCCCCTCAATCGAAGGACCAAGTGCAGGGTGGATTCCTTTTGGATATCTTCCGTAATTCGTCAGCGAGACCCTGAGCACGTCGGATCGAGTTGCCACTCACTGTAATCCGAGAGCGTTCGGCCGTCTTCAAGTTGCTTCCCCGCGAAGATTAATCGCTGTTGGTCAGGAGGGATTCCTTCCTTATCCTGGATCTTGGCCTTGACATTGTCAATTGTGTCCGAGGACTCGACCTCGAGAGTGATAGTCTTGCCGGTAAGGCTGATGAAACAGATATCAGCGTGAACCCTGATGAAGAAGGAGGATCGCATGATACTCACGTCTTAACGAAGATCTGCATGTTGTCGAGAGGGGTTGATTCGTGCAGCTGTATAAAGGTCGAGATCTATTGGAGAAGGGTGTATTGTCAGCACCCTTATCAGTCGCACACGTTCTCGATCGGCACGCCATCGCGTCGAAACCAAACGCCGATCACACGAGACTCGACGTCCACGGAGACCCCATGGGAGACCGCGGAATGGGCATAGAAAGCGA
The DNA here is from genome assembly GCA_035521475.1 of Tremellales sp. Uapishka_1. NCBI lineage: Eukaryota > Fungi > Basidiomycota > Tremellomycetes > Tremellales > Tremellales sp. Uapishka_1. The sequence continues at coordinate 20,978 of JASZXS010000226.1, read as the reverse complement.
AGGAAAGGAAGTGGGCTGCAGTGAATGGATGCGGAAGGGGATGGAAGGTTGCTTGATAAGGTCCTTGCGGGTGGCGACCCGCCGACCTCTCCAGCCTCTCGACAAGGCCTCTCCGACGAGCATCCACAGCTTCTTGTGATCGACAGACGATCTCAGGATGGGAGGGACAGAAACCTATACTCACAGATGGGTTGTTATTCGCGGATGGTTGCGAATGTGTAACAAGAACAAGGGATGGGGATGATGGGGAGGACCGGTTTATACCGGCGCTAAGGTGGCCGAGAGCGGCGCCCGCCACCCGGAAATAGATTAACTCCGTATGTGGCGCATTACGGTTTGCCACCCTGGGGGGTTGACGCGTTTGAGAAGTGAGTGGAGATTGAAAGCGTAGTTGGTCGTGTCTCTCTCTCTGTTCCAGTGTCTCTGTCTCGCAACTCGTATCCTATTCCATACCTCTCGCTCTCGACTCATTCCCTTCAACCTTCGAGCCGTTTGATACGTTCTCTACCCTCTCTCGTTCGACCCCATTCGAGTCACCCAATTCCGCTTGGACCACACCACACCCACTTGCATCTCGCCCTTCTTTCACCTCACCTCAACTCCGACATGTCCATCTCCCTTCCCAACGGTACCCTGCTCCCGATTCCCTCTGCCCACTCGCAACTCTCTGCCGCCGTCACTCGCATTCTCCACCTGTGCAACTTCTCGGCAGAGTGCGTCTAGCCTTCGGCTCACACTCCACCAGGGTGGCGAGCTAATCCTTTGATCAGTCTCAAGACGCGAGATCTTCAGATCATCTTCAAAGACTGGGAGAACGACAAGGGCGGATTCAGGATCAAGTGGGTCGACGATGTGAATGCCCTCGTCGTGTTTGCCGATGCCAGTGTCGGTGAGTGTCTATTTCCGACTTTCACCTCGCATCGCTACCCTAAACTGACCACCTCGCCAAGCAAAACGCGCATACCTCTCGCTTCTCCTCCACCCGCCATCCGTCTTTCCTCCGCCCGCCCAAATCAAACCATACGACCGACCCGACGCCGCCGCCATCATTCAATCCCTTCAATCTCGAGCAATGGGACACCGCAGTTCCATGTCGACAGCCTTGTCGTCTGGCTCCATCTCCCTAGCCGGAAACATGAACCACCCCGAAGCTCACCAGCGCACCATGTCGGTCGGTCTCAGCGGGTTCACCATGCCATCTTCCAACTCGCTCGGCAAGATGCAACCTAAAGCCTCCGGGATCGGTATCGGTGGTGGAACCGGTGGCGGTAAAATCGGTGGATTCAGTCATGCCCGCACGGGTTCGGCGTCGTCGTCCTGGGGTCGACAGTCGCTGACCGGCGCCCTCAACTTTGGCGGACCCGCCAGCAATACCAACAACCGACTTCCTACTCACTCCGAATCGTCCTCTTTAGGCGCCTCGCGAGCGAGCTCGTCGTCCGGCTCGGGCGAGGCCGTCGTCATTCTGGACGCGTCCAAAACCCTCGGCGGCTCAGCGGGCATCAAGCGACGAGAGAGCGTCTCTGCAGACAAGGCCCTAAGAGAGGTCGGGAAGGCGCTCGGGATGGGTGTCGGCGTCGGCATCGAGGCGCAGTAGCTACCTGTAGGTCCGAGTTTGCATGTCCATACGCTGTCATTACGATCTGTGCACATGTAACATGATATATATTTCTCCACCTCCACCACATGACATTCCACGCTCTATTCAGTCCTTTTCAGACTTGACCGACACGAGCGAGGCCGATGACCCCCTGGCTTCCCTCTTGACCGTGCTGCCGCCGCCCGTATGAGTCGGAACGAGCTTGACGCTTCCTCCTGTTGGCTGAGGCGAGAGTATTCCTCCAGAGCCAGACGTGTCGCCCGTCAACATCTTTTTCAATGTCTGATCCTGTCTCCTCATCCGAATTCTTTCCGCCTCTTCCGTTCCGCCCGTCTTTTTCAACTTCCTCCCAGAGACGAAGCCCGACAACTCGTTCGTAAACTCGTCGCCCTGCCTCGATGCCAGCTCCTTCTCCCGCGCCTTCTGCTGCAGCTCGATCGCTCGTAACCTCTGATGCGGATCCGCCTCTTTCGTTCGAATCTCCATGAGCAGGTTCGGAACGGAGTTTGCTTCCGGACTCGGGGGTCTGAAGTTGGTGCGCGACGGTCCCGAGGCCTGACGCTGAACGACAAACGCCTCGACATTCGTGAGCATCTCGTCGGCGTCTTTGAGATCGTTCTTCAGATCCGTCGACAGCTTGTTTTGGTATGCCAGCAATCTCTGTTCCTCCATTACGCGGGACAGCTCGAATGCCCAGGTAGCCCGCCAGGTTGGATCGGCGAGAAGGACGTCTCTCGTGAACTGGTCCGCCATGTCGGTCGCCTTTTTCAGATCGAGCTTGATTTTCGCCATTTGCGACTTCGAAGGCGACACGAAGCGGCGGTATGCATCTTCTCTGGCCGCATCAATGATGTCGGAGATCTCCTCGACGGACTGTATCGTATCTTGACATTGCGCTTCCAATTTCAATTTCGAATTGTCGAGCAGTCCTCTCGATCCCCCCATTTTCGTCTTGACAATCTCTCTCATTGAGGTATTTTGCGAACGAAGATTGTTAAAGGACTCCTTGGTCTCGGTCAAGAAGTCCACGTGAAGCTGCCGCATGATGCCGAGGTCACGTCGGAGATTCTGGACCTCAAGGTGTTGTGCCGATAGATCGACCTTGTGATTTGTCGATGGCGGTGAGCCCGCCAATTGAGCGATGACAGGAGACGGAGACGACGGACGTAGTAGCTCCTGACGAGCCATGTGGGCGGAAGGAGAGATAGATAGCAATGAGGAAGATGCGGCTGGCGCAGACATGATTGTCGATAGTCGCCGCGACTGAGTGAGCGAGGTCTTCATCTCTTTGATCTCCTGCGCCAACGACGCAAAGGTGAGATCGAAGTGCTGCTTCACTTGATCCAAAGCTGGGGGAGTCGTAAGTACTCTTGTCGTATGCCGGACCGCTCAGACTCACGCTCAATATTGAGACTCAACACGCAACCCTCCTTCAATTCCTCCATGTCTTCCAGCTCAAACTGAACTCCCGTCTTGTGGTCTCGGATATACACCTCGGGGAAGTCCTCCATGCCCGGATCATACTCGAATTTTTCCATGAACAGCAATCTCAAAGAAGATAGTTCGACCGGCAATTCCAGCACGGTCTTCTTCACTTGCTTGCCAATCTGCAGGAATACCGGCAGTCTTGTTGGGTTTACGCTCGGTTGAGGATCTCCCGGTCTAGGCGTTGGGTGTTGGGAAGCGGATTCGTTGTCCGGGGTGACGGACCTTGGAGCTAATGTCGACGAATCACTTGGGGACGAGATACCGGTCGTGAGTGAGGTCGAGGTGCCGTTCAAGGTGATTTCGGATGGACCTAAAAGAACGGAGACGTCTTGAGTCTCGTTGGAGAGTGCCAGCAGTGACTTCGACAGGTTTTCTGGTAGAGATGGCAGCGGTGGCGCTCGATCTGAGCGCCGCTGCGGCCGTTGTGGACTGCTACCAGTCTTCGTTTCCGTCCCAGGTAGCATTTTCTGGAATGTATAACTTGAGAATCGTTTTGAAGCTCTCCTTTCTAGCGCATCGGATCTCTGCAAGGCGACCAAAGTGGCTCTTGTTTCGGGCGTGACCTCTGGAAGAGCCTCGGGAGCAGGAGTCGGACTTGTTTCGGCAGGAGGAGGCAGATTAATCGTCGGAGGACCTGCTTGCAAAGAAGCGAGAGAAGAGGACATAGAGAAAGTCATGGCTCGCTTTTGCGGCGAGTCTGACGGCAGCGATTTTATCGGCGAGCCATTAGTCGTATCTGAATCCAATGAGAACCTCGACGTAGGTCGAGCGTTGCCAAAGCTGTCTCGAGAGAATCTATCCGGTCGTGGTGGAGTCGGTTTGTTGATCGACATTGACGGTACAGGAACGGGATTGTCGACGAGTTGGTGTCGCGTGGGCTCGATCGGTATAGGCTGTGGAGAAGGTGATCGTCTGGGTGGGGCTCTACTTGATCTGAAAGCGTCGGGCGGGGCCGGTCTGGATGGTAGTCCCGTTCTCTGTTGCGATCTTTCGGCCAGGGCGGTAGATGAGGGTTGTCGACTTGGTAGCTGGGAGTTGATGGAAGCGGGGCTTGCCGAAAATGATCCATCTGATGTGCCCGAGGCAGTCGAGCGGACCGAGAGTGTGTCCGCAGCCTTGGTGCCAGACGGGACTCTTGCTGGCGGTCGAGCAGGCGCCGACGGAGGGACAAAGACTGGTTCAGGTTGTCGATTCGTTCGGTTGTTTTTGTATACAGACTGTCGTGTCTTGAGACCGTTGAGGAGTTTGAAGATGATGGCTCGAATCTCCGGCAGGTAGCGGTTGAGGTTCTCGGTAGTTGGATCTTCGGATAATGCTCTTTCGAGACATTCTCGGAGGTCTTGGGGGACCGAATCCAGCTCACTGAGTCGTTAGCCCGTGGACCAAGTGGAGCTAGTCTGGGGAGACTTACCTGGTCGAGATGCCGACGTCCTTGAAGGTTGCAACGCACAGCTCAAACCCATTCCCGAGCTTCACATACGTATCGCTAACCTGACGCACTGTCAATCAAGCTATACCAGTCAGCCGTGAAAACTTCACCTACATCATCCTCGCTGAGATTTCTCAAAGCCCACTGCTCCAGTCCCTGGAGCAGCTGTTTCGTCACGACCAGAAGTCTCGTAATCGAGGAGTCCAAAGCACTCGGCTGCGACGACTTCAGTGCCATACTTTCATTGTATGACATGAGCCTACATTAGACCGAGAAGATGCGCTTGGACGCCTCCTATCAGATTCCCGCTTGAAAAGGCTCGGTTCCAACGTTTGACTTGAGCTGGAAGAAGCATAGCTCTGTCCAGCGACCATTGTAGGATAGCTCGGCGACCGGGACATGGTGAATTCGGAAAATGACTTTCGATTTTGTATGCCTTAGTATGGCTTAGTAATGCCATGAGAGCTCTATGCAGACGCTCCGGGGGGTCGTTGGCGGAAAGAAACTGATGACAGCATGATAGAGGAATGGAGTGAACGCTGCGCGTACCGAGGTGACTTCACGCAACGTGGTTGGGTTCGGAACCGAATCGCGAGTGGCGGTCGCGGTTACTTTGGCATGTTTGGCAGGATCGTATGCATTTGGGCACGGGTTACGCGCCGCAAAGCACGCAGTTGAGGGCGATCGCGGATGCAGAGACCCACATGCGAATGGAGTCCCAGAGTCATTTGTGCTCCTGGCCGATCGGTGTAGGGGTGAACGCTCAAAGGAGATATCTAGGATGAAGGGAGGCCGGCTGTATTCCAATGCCACTCATGTAATGGACCGCAATAAAGACGACTCTTCAGTTCAAAAGCTCTCTGAAGTTTCCTTCACGCTTAATCCCTTGCTCCCGCATGCCGACAATGACGCAGGTTCGGTACGTTTCTGATATCGTAGAGGACTGACATATTCTGCAGTTTCGCTGCAGATACGCCGACAACCGAGAAATCGCATACGTCTTCAAAGAAAAGCAACAGCAAGAGCAAAACAACCACGTCTTCCCCCTCGTACTCGTCCTCAAAATGTAACGACTGTCGTGCAGAAGCTACTCTGCCTCGCACGCATCTCCCTCCGCAGACCCATCATCTCGCGTACTACCCGCCCCGAGACCTCTTGCTGCCCCCTCCGATACTCGCTGGCCCGCGCGCACATCCCTATAGTCCCGCACCCATTCTTCACAATTTTGGACAAGGTCCAACCCCGCTCTTCGGCTGGGAGAGTGTCATGCCGCTCAATCACGGATACGGCCAACCGAAGTACTATCGATATTGGAAACCCGACTATCGACGGTTCTGCTACTCTGTAGGAAAGGCTGACGTGCCATACGCAGCGTTGCCCGGAGGTCCCATGATGGGGTTCCCAACCGTGATGAGCAGTACCATGGTTGGGAGGTGGTGAGTAGTGCCAAGGTAAGGCGGCGGCGATGAGGGATGTACAGTAGCATTTCCGAGGTGGCATGCTCGATTGCAACGTGTCCGGCAAGCACAATCTGAACGTGATGATAGCCCATGTATGTCCTGGCGGAATGATTTCCTGCTCTTCAGCGTGTATCAACGGCAACACACGCTGAGATTGGCAATGCTGTCTCATTCTAGGCAGGCCGTCCCTTTCACGAGTTCGTCTCGTCCGATATTTGTTTGAGGACTACTGTTTGTTGACTCGAGGAGCAGTAAGACCGTCCTTCTGTCGCCCTGAGATAGGGCTGACGCCACACCCGCACCAAACCACTAAGAATCGCAGGTGCCCAAGCATGCCAAATCGCTAAATGTAATCGGCCATGTAGGCTCTACAGAGTGGCGAGAGTAGATGGCAACGTTTCGAATTGCTTTGAAAACGTCCAAAATAACATTCTACTCTAGGTACAAGCGTACACAACACAACACGTACACCACTACTTGGCTTTCAGCTTCTTGACAAATCCGTCCAGACTTGCATTCCCTTCTCTTTTCCTCTTCGCTTCCCCCTTCTCCTCCTTCACCTCCTTCTCGTTCTTGACCAAGAACGCTCCGGTGCTCTCGTGCTTCGCATGCAGTAGTCCAGCCGCACTGCCGTCCATGACTTCTTTCGCATCGCCGTGTAACCCCAGCGCCAACGCGTTTTTGATCCGAGCGATGCATCGAGTCTTTTCTTCCTGCTCGTCGAGTATCGGGAACGGGTAGTCTTGACCGATGATGCAGTTGGAAGCTTTTTGCACAGCTTCGGGCGCCAAATGCGGTGCATAGATGTACTGCAGAATTGAGCTTTCTTCAAAGGGGTGATGATGAGCTCACCTTGTCGGGAAAATCTTTGAGTTCTGGACCTGAGGCGCGCGATCAGTGCTAGATCCATATGTGATGAGACCGGCGGACGCACAGTATTTCCTGACCAGGTCCCCGTGTTTGTCTGTCTTCAGTGGCCACGAGACTAGTCCGTACACCCGGACTAGTCTTGTCAATCACAGCCTTTCCGAAAGTGCAGAGTACGCACAGTATTGGGAAAAGAAAGCCGAGCAGCTCAACCACATCCAGTTTCCTGGCTGTGAACGTCAGCGACACTTCGTTCCTGCTTCACCCACATTCGACGCTGGATCCCAGTCTATGAGCCATTCTACATCGCTGTCAATTAACCATGCTTCTACCTCAATGAGGACATACCATCGAACACCTCCATCCCACGTTCCCAGGAGATGTAGCACTGACCCCGAGTGAGATAGCACGCAACGGAGTGACGGGCTAAATGGTGTATCCATCCTTCTACGCGAAGCTGCCGCATGCAAGCGTCTATCCACCTGATATTCGACGTCAGCCGGCCAGCGCCTGCCCCGGAAGTCAGAAGGGAAAAAGCTTACGGAAAGCCTGTTCTTCCATCTTTCTGCCAGGAAGTGAGCCACTGACAAAGCATTTGGGATCCAGCCTACTCACCCAAGCTGCGAATCTCTCTTCATCGATGGCATCCCCACTAGGTCGGGGCAAGATCTCTTTCCCCTCGTCGTTGTACTGGTTCTGCAGCCCCCAATCGATATACCTGACACACTTAGCTGATAGCACTCACGCTTTCCCTCGTATAACCAATCTACTCACCTGCATATCTTGTTCCCGCGTATCCTCTGAAATTCCTTTGTCCCGATCTCGGCGCAAGCATACATGTCCCTAAACTCCAGCTGGCCAAACATGTTTTCCGGCTCTTTTGTGCTCCCTCGCCCACCGGTCCTCTCCCATTCGGCAATTACCCTCTTGCAGCCCCACCAGATCTCTCGTACGCCCACACAGCCAAACTTGATATATGGCGAGAGCAGGGTGGTGGAGGGCTCGAGGGAGGTAGGGGAAGAGTGGGGTTTGGAGAACTTGGCGACTTTTTCCGGCTGGGAGAGGAAGAGCGCGAGACGGACATGGGCCGAGGTGGTCCCGCCTTGAATGGTCGTGGTCGCGGGGGCGAAGCCGAGAGATGACAGCGTTGGGACAGCAAAGTCGCCATTGGGACCGGTCAAATGGTCTTCCGTTGCGTCGAGATCAGTATTACACCAGATACGTCGTCAGATGACTGACCGTAGCAACTATCTACACCCGTACGGATATGCGCATTCAAGTCGATATCCTCACGAACAAATCGACAGCTCTCTCTGCCAGCCGCCGAGATTGACGTTCCTCCGGGACTAGGTATTTCGGTCGGCGCCGGAGACTCTTGCGAAACCGCTCCCAGCTTCTTGGCGATCTACTTCGGCCATCAGCGACTCTACAGCCCGGGCCATCCCTGGCGACCTACGCCCTGCCACTGATGCAGCGTCATGGTCGGCTTCCCATGATTTAGCCCAACGACCTCTTTCGGATCAAACAAATGCCGTCCACCCTTCTCCTCCACCAGTATTCCTTGTTTCTCCGCCAGTGTGCGTACTAGCGCATCCCGCTCGCCTCCATACGCCGTATCATCCTTCTCCCAGACCATATGCGTGATGCCCCATTCTTTCCACAAGACGCCCAGGATGTCGTCTGGTTTCCCACGAAGCACATGTAGTTTTTGTTCGAGGTTCAGGAGGGAATACTGCGCTGATAGATCCTGGAGCGACTCGAGGAGGAAGGAAAAGCGGTTGACACCGACGCGGTGGCCGTAGATGTAGGTTGGATCGAAAGTGAATATCGGATAGAAGGCCTCGATGTTGGGGAGCGAGAGCGCGTGCGCCAACGCTGGCGAGTCGGTGAGACGTAGATCCGTTCGGTGCCAGTAGAGTATCCTCGAGGCCATCTTTGTGCGCGCTCTTGCCGTGTGCTGTCTGCTGTTTGTTGTTTGGTATTGTTGACACAGAATAGCCGTCGATCGCAGATGAAACCCAGAAAACCCGTAATGACGTAGTGGTCTGCAATCTGCTCGATTGCTCCGAGTTTCACCCTCGTTCAACTGGATTCGAGCATGGGTTGACTGAAGCAAAGGCTCAAGTCGCTTCGAACCAACCAGGTGTCTACCAAAATTATGGTAAACAACGGTTACAAGATACGAAAACCATTAATCACAGCTATCAACATGGAATACAACTCAGATCAAACCCGGCGCAGCTCCTTCACCCATTCTCGTCTGTCAATCCATGCCGTTAGTTTGTATACTGATAAATAAGGAACCAGAGAGGGACATACAAACATCCTAGCCGACTCGAGCATCTCGCTATATTTGAGTCCAGCAAACTGGTTCCACCCTGGTTCGTTCGGAGGCGCTTGATTCAAGATATTCAATAGCGCCTGTGCTAGCCAGTAAAATGGCAGTGCTTCTACAACGATCGAAGCGAACGTCAGTCGCTGCCCAAGAGCACCCCAATCCACGAGTACGAACCTTCACAGTAATTCAACCGCTCACAGAGGTTCTTGTTGGTCCCGTTCTTCTCAAACAGGCGACCGTTCTCGACCATTTTTGCCGGCGTAGGACAAAGCGAGTCGAAGTCCCATCCTTGTCGCCACTGTATTACAATACTGTCAGAGAGATGCACGGGCCCAGAAGAGGTACAAAGAGAGCTACTCACGAGTTCGAGACCCTTTTCAAACCTCGCTCTCAGACTATTCGCCGTTATTGGATCCAGCTTTCGGCCGTCTTGTCCCAAACAGACCCCGCTTGGTTTTAACCACGAGCAACCAACCCACAGGTCCGTCAAGTCTCTCCAGTCCCCTCTATCGCGTTTTCCTTCCCCGATATCGATGATGCCTCGAAGAAGGGTGACAATCATGGCGACTCGGGCAAACGGTCCGAACTCCGACTCGTTGAGGAGATTGTAAAATTTGGTATCGGCTCTTTCGTGCATCGAGTCAAAAGCCCCGTACGTCGGAAGGAAGAATATCCGCCTCATGGCTTCGTCCAACGTCATCGGGCGGTACTTTTGGACTTGCTCGAGCCAGATCTCGGCCGTCGGCGCTTTCCATAGCGTGTCTGGCGCGGGAAGGGGAAGATAGGCGATTTCGCAGGACGTGAGCAGGCATGGCAGCGAAGACTCTAAAGCGCAGACAGTGTCGAGTTGGTACACCAGATACGCCGTGCGTCTCCGCCCCTCGAGTTGTATCCAGCGCTTCCATGCGATGTCGAGTTCGAGCGGCGTGTAAGGAGCCGCAGGAACGGTTATTTCAGTCTCGAAATGCTCCGTTTCGGCAGTGAAAAACCCAATCTGACGAGTGATCTACTCAAAATCGCATCAGCCCTCTCATATGGACCGGCCGTCGTTCAGCACTCACGTTGATGATGGTCCCCAAGAAGAAGTTGGCCTCCTGCCTCTCTGTCTCATCCTGACTCAGGAAGAAAGGCGCATGATACAGCAGCAATGCTTGTAACAAGGCCACATTGTATTCCGTCATGAGGACGCCTTGCGCTCGGGAAAATGACTAGGAGAACCAATCAGTCTTCACGTGGTGGAATATTTCATTAAGAGACCCACCTTGACCAGCATATTTGTCTTCTCGTTTCTGACCGCGTCACCGCCTTGCCAATTCTCGGCAGCTTCGCGGTCTTCGGGTGTGCCCTCTTCTTCATTTGCATCTATGAGGGGATCCCACGAGCACGACACCGTCGGTCCGATGATCTTGTTGATCGTCTCGTCCATTTCGACCTGAGTGCGCTTCCTGCCAGGTTTCTGATGCGCCATGCGAACGCCACCGACGGTACATATAGCGAAAGCGAGGCATGCTGCTGTGTCGATCAACCTGAATGTTGGCAGATGTACGAACGAAAAGTGATTCAGGAGCGTATGGAATGTCTTTGATGCCATGACGGACAGACTTCGAAGAGGGGGAACGGTCCAGTGTGGGATCTGGTAGCATCCTACGAAGCGATCGGGGGGTAAACTGCAGTCGCGGATCAGACAATCTGCTTCATTGTGCGTTGGCTACTCACTAAAAGCGCGACTTCTCGCTGACCGGCGAGCCTGCTCTCAGATATAGATCGGAATGGGCCACTCTTAGCAGCGGCCGTTCCGGGTTGGGATTGTTTCTGCTTTGGGGTACATCGTACATTGCCAACGTCTCCAATATAGACCTCATCGCATCATTATGTTCGTTATTACTGTCGGCGTCCGAGTTGGCAGTGAGATTGGGAGTGAGATGAGGAAGACCGAAAGTGGACGGGGAGAAGAGAGAAAGCGGGAATGGGGAAATGGGACGAGGGGAGGTGCTGGGAGAGTTTGATTCTACTGCCTGTCAACCGATACTCGGTCAGCCTCTGCTACAGGGAAAGCTCTTCCAAATCAAGCTAGATAGGACTCACCCACCCCAATGCATCGGCCAAGGCGCCTGGACTGCTGCCGTCTTTGCCCCAGTTCATGTCGCCGAGTGAGCCGAGGAAGTTTGCCGCAATCATGTTGTCCCCGAGGTCGTGCACTACGGGATCGATGGCAAGGACGCCACTGCCCCTGCCGTCGCTGTCGGGATCAGTGTTCTCATCGGCGGTATCCATCATCATCTGGATGGTTTGCTGCGACTCCCAGTCTGGGACGACCCGTTGGCCATCAATCATGGGATCAATGACGGCCTCTTGTTGGAATTGCGGAACGGCTCCCCCCATTGACAGCAGCATTTGCGCTTCTTCGAGATTGTGTGTCGAGTCGTCTACTTGGCCGTACGACTGTTGAAACATTGGTAAGAGATGAGGCGTGTAGGTCGAGCTCTCGCCCATGGAGTTGTTCGGGTTAGGATAGTATTGGGATGCCGAGCCGTATACTCCTCCATTACCCATACCATTTTGCCGAAGGTAGCTCCTAGAGTCGTATATCTCTTCCTCCTCCTCCACTGCCTCATCTTCAACACGGGGCCTTGACCGGTCGTGAGCGGGAGGAGATGCAGATGATGGACGAGCGTGTTTGCGACCCCTTGGGCCTCGAGCGACGGGAGAATGATCCCGAGCGGCGGTACGCGAAGAAGATATTGGGACAGAGGGATGAGGTCGCAGAGGTGGGGGGGAGTGGGATGATCTGTCTGGAGGGGGTGGGGTGGGATGACATCGGCGGCGATGACGAAGGAGGACGTCGCTGCGCACGCATTAGTCCCTCATCAGGGATACCGTGTATGACTTGCCTTCTGGCGAATGCCTTTGCGCAGTCTTTGCATTGAAAAGGGCGGACATCCTGGTCTGAGAGAAAGTCAGCACGACTTGCCGCTCTGGGATAATGTCTGCAGTTCAAAGCGTGCGCTCGTCCCGCGCCATCGGGCTCTGCCAAATCGCTCGACAAGAAAGGAGTTCGACCTACGTTTTCGTTGATGCCGTTTGAGATACTCCATACGACTGTACGACTATGGGAATAACAGATCAGCTCAAATGCCCATTACTAATCCGGCAGTGGACTTCATAAGCAACGTGGGACCCACCTGCCCGCACCCCGGAAAGGGACATCCATACGTCTCCTTCTCCTTTCCATTCGTGTTGCCTGGGGATCCCGAATCCCTCGCCGTTCCAGTGGATTTACGCGCTGGCATGATGCGTTGCGGTAAACTTTCGGTGGGGTGGAGGTCGGACAGGTGGAGGCTACCTCCACTCGAGTTCTAGGCCGTGGATTCCGGCCGGGAGCAGACAGCCCGTGTAACGCTTTGAAAGATTCCTCGGTAGGATGGCAGTCACAAAGATAAGTTGACGGAGCAGTCTAGGGGGCTCAATCTCACTGGTAGCAGAGAATGTGTGAGGATGCGATGTACTAGAGGGGGAGGTGGGAAGGTGGAGGTGGAGGTAAGAACGGCCAATTGGGTGGAGTAACCTGAGCTTGGGATTAAAACAACCCGCATAATACCGAGTGTGGCAGACATTGTCAGGCGTATATGCATCAGTGATAGGCGTTCTCATTCGAGCAACTCAACTCTTCAACCTCGACGATAATCACAACCGTTACTCCAAAATGTTGTCTGCAATCCTCAAGCGGCTTCCCATACCTACAGCTGGGCCATCGACCTCTCGAGCATGCTCTGCATGTGCCCGACCCTCGCTCCCTTCGTTGACCGGCAGCAGCCCTATCCACGCTCGATGTCCCGCCGCCCCCCGTTTCGCCTCGTCACCTATCGACAAGGGACCGATGATCGCCGGGCTCGGACAAATACGAGGAATGAAGGTTAGGAGTAGTGTGAAAAAGTTCTGTGATGGATGTTCTGTTGTGAGAAGGTACGCTTTGCTTTCGATTTGGCGATCATGACCGAGGAATGGAGCTGACACCAATGGTCTATCAGGAAAGGAAGGGTTTACATTGTCTGCTCAAAAGACCCCAAGCACAAGCAGGTGAGGGCGATGCGTACGAGCTGCCACCATTTGATGATGCTGATGTCTGATCCCGATAGAGGCAGGGATAGACAGTATTACCTTCGGATGATGTATCATTATCGCATTTGTCACTGCTGTCGAATTCATCGCCGTCTCGTGGCTACCTGCCGATTGTTCACGCTTCGTTGCACGCCCATCGGGTCTCGATTGGCCGGATTCAGAGCTTGCTGTGCTGCCTACCGCTTCCTGAAAGGATTAACGATGAGGCGCTGACTATGTCATCAAAGGATCATCCTCGATGTCAGGCACGCCTACTTCGTCTCCTTTCATAGTCGGCTGGCGACACCAGTATTTAAAAGAGAACGGCGATCGGAACTCCCTCCATCACTCCATATCACTCGCTAACGCAACCACAGATTTTTCGACCGTTGCCACCAGCATGTCTTCATCTGCCACCAACACTGAAGCTCTCGCTCTGCGCGATTTCGCCGCATCACATTCTGACAATACCGCCGTATCGCAACCAACGATCACCATCACCTTTCTGAACGAGCCTTCGACATCGGCTTCGGGAAACCTCGAACTCGATCCGACCGTAAGAGTGGAGGACTCGAATAGTAACTCGCGGTCATGCGTCGGAAAAGAAAATTCGCAGTTAGTATGGGAGCATTCGTCGAAATGCTGAGGGTGGGGGAATACGAAACCAGCATGGAACTCGACACCCCCGCCACCGCTCTCGAAAGTGTATTCAGACGCGCTTTATGGTCTCGTTGGTGGTGCGACGGGCAGCAGAAAGACGGCGAAGAGGGTGGCAGCTTCAAACGTCTAAAGATCAACAGATCCACCGACAATGACTTTCTCGACCTTGACTCCGAGTATGCTAGCGGCGATGGCGCGCCGCTGCGCTTCAGCGGTCATCTGCCAAATGTGGACACTATCATTTTTCCCGGATGCAGCGGTAGCTCGGTTAAAGCTGACACTGAAACCGAGCATGCCCGAGCATCTGGCGCAGGACTTCCTACAATGGTTGGAGGAAGAGAAAGACAGAGACCCCGACTTCAAAATGCAATGCAAACCTGGCAGGGGCAGGTGAACCTCTTGCATGGCGAGGACAAACACTTCCTTGCTGCGACTCAGGGCCCTTCTCAGCATACCCCACAGCCGTCAACCTCGCGGAGACAGGAGGAGCCGTACGAGAGCGGGCGTTCGTCATCCGTTAGCCACAAGTTCAAGGGCCTCTTCCGGCGTCAAAGAGAGTGACCGGTGCGCATAGTCTTCCAATCCCTGGTCAGACCACCCCATCATCACCCGCCCTTCTTTGTGTCATTACGGTTCTCTCCCCCTGCTGTTTCCCTATGCATATTGCTTCCACTTCGAGTGCCCATACATGCCACGATGAATGCATGCCACGATAGTCCGCCACCCAACCATCCGAGTCTGATATGTGCCTGGCTAGTTCTCCTACTGCGTCTGTAATAATCAGCTACAATATACGAAACATCAAGCGGTCACTATCCACTAGACAAACCCTATAAGAGCGATACAATATTTCGCAATCTTCAAAAAGCGTGGAGAGTGCTCAGCATGAGCACGCCCATAGCACCTCCGTCGAGGGATCTGTCGCCCGCTCCTTTGTACCGTCGTGCGCCAGTACGCATCGGATGCGTCCAGTTTGACGTCAAGGTGCGGATCGACTGTACTGTGTAGGTTGAAGTATTGACGCCGTCATAACCAGCTGGGCAAAGTCGAAAAGAACAAGCAGAAAGTCGAAGAGATGACCAATCGGTAGGTCGATAAACGAAACCTCGGTATGACTGCCAATAATGGGATGTCAGTCTTCGACCGGGCACACTGGACCTCCTTGTACTTCCCGAGATGGCACTATCAGGCTACATGTTCTCGGACCCAACCTCCATCCTCCCGTATCTCGAAGAACCGAGGATCGGTCCCACGTCCCTCTTGGCCCGGTCGCTGGCTCGCAGACTCGAATGTCACGTCATTGCTGGATACCCTGAAGCTATACCGCCGGGTACACCAGAGGAAGGAACAAGTGGGAAAGAGGTGGCAGGCGAAGGAAGTGGGGTCGGGTGGAACTCTGCTGTCGTGGTCGATCCGACTGGAGAGGTTGTGGGAAATTACCGAAAGACGTTCCGTTTCGAGACGGACAAGAACTGGGCTCGAAAAGGTGAGCGCGGTCCTGAATTTGAGAATCTGATGGAGGCTGACAGAAGCTGCCATGAAGGCGATGGCTTCCAGTACTTTGATCTGGCGGAACCTCTGGGACGAGTTGCTGTGGGGATATGTATGGGTAAGTTGCCAACTATTTGCCTTTCATCGCCAATACTGATCGAGCCACCAGATATGAACCCGAAAGACTTCCTCGGTAGGTTTCCCGTGGTTCTCGCAACTGTTTCACTAACGCCAAGCAGCACCCTTTGACGCCTACGAGTTGGCCAACTTCTGCCGAGATAACAGCGTGGACATGCTCGTCGTCCCGTGAGTGTTGCTCTCCATCCGAGTTCAGTTGTCTGATAAGATGGAACTCCAGCATGAACTGGCTGGACCCACCTGCCGAGCCACCCAACGTGGCCCCGGAGCAAGATCCCGAAGCCCCCTCAGAACACAATCTCAACTACTGGGTGGCGAGATTGTCCCCACTCCATGACCCCACTCCGGGCTACAGCTCTACTTCCACTCCGACCGCGTCGAGCTCGGCCAAAGAGATCGTGTTCGTCGGATGCAATCGTGTAGGCGAAGAAGAGGGTGAGAAACACTCAATCTCGACAGATATGCTCCTGCTTGTCACTGATTTGGTCGTGCAGGAACGAAATTCATTGGCACAAGTTGTGTAATGACGATATCCAGTAGTCCATCGAGGATAGAGCTGGTGGAATGCTCTAATATCACGGAGGAGCGAGTGATGATAACGACTGTATCATAGGCATGGCGAGTGTCTCTCGTGATCGGGGGAGACTCCTATGAGAAGCAGGATATATGTCCCAATGTATAGCATACTTGATGAAATCGTGATCGATGTCGTCCCAGGTACTTTTGCTTGGAGAAGAAACTTTCATACAAGACCATTCCCATTCTAAAAAGGAGGTACAGAGCGCTGTAGACTCGCTACACTCGTATCCTACTTCATCTCGAGTGAAGCTAAACCTCCCCATACCTCCAATCAACCTTCTCTTTACCTCCAGCAGGCAAGAGAGCTTACCATCGTCATCGAGGTCTCCGATACTCGATGTAGGCGGTTGGTCGTGATTACCGAGAGATGCACCGGTCGCTCCCTGCTCGGAGTACCGACCGTCTATCGCCGCTCGTTTTACGATAATCGTGAGTTCATGCTACGGACACACAGACAGCCGACCCTCTCCCAGAAAGATCGACTGTCGTAGAGGCATCGATGGTTTCATAGCGAGTGTGAGATAGTCGGGGAAGCACCAAACCTTGGCGACCGAAGAAGATGATAGTCGCGAAAGCGGAGCGTCATCCTGCGGCCGATGCCCAATGTGGACGACTTGGACGAGACCGCGCGATTGTCGTGGTATCCTATCCCCAACGCGCCACGCATCTGCCCTCCTCCCGATTTTACCTCTCCCATCTCTCGATA
The DNA here is from genome assembly GCA_035521475.1 of Tremellales sp. Uapishka_1. NCBI lineage: Eukaryota > Fungi > Basidiomycota > Tremellomycetes > Tremellales > Tremellales sp. Uapishka_1. The sequence goes on along the minus strand of JASZXS010000226.1, from coordinate 4,124 downwards.
TAAGCTTTTCGGTTGCTCGAGTCCTTTACTTTCTTGATCAGCGTGGCGACGTCGCTGCTCTTCTTGCACTCTGCGAGCCGCTCCATCAATTTCTCGTAAGCCTTTGGTTTATCCCTGAAGTACCGTTCGAGGAGATCGATGTACTGCGCCGACAGCTCCTCCTTGTTTTGAGATCCTCCTGTACCTCCCGATTCTGAAGCGGCTCGTTCTTCCCCTATCCTTCTGAATTCATCATTGATGTGACCGATCTGGGACGAAGAAAGATTCTTGGTCCAAGCGTCGAGTTGTTTTTTCCGTTTGGCGGGCTCTTTCTTCTTCAACGCGTGTATCATTTCTTCACGCGCGATCGATGACCTGTAGCCGAAGCTCCTGAGATGGTCGTCCCATCGCCGTTTTTGTTCCCCGTCGTCCGAGTCCGGATCGGGTCTACGCCCGCGAGAAGATTGTCCGTTTCCTGCGTTCAAGCCGACGGCCAGCTGTGGTCGGGAAAACGTAGGAGTGAGCTTGGAGGGGGAAGGTGAGGTATGGACACTCACGTAGGTCCCGTCGGCTCTCTTCCCGGTCCAGATGACGGTCAAGAGGGATGTCTTGAGGCACACGATGAGCGTGAATAGGTCTGGATGGAGAAGGAAGAAGCAGCCGAGCTCGGCCATGGAGCCAATGAGGAAGAGCGGCCAATACGCTGCGAGATGCTGAGCATGGGGTTTGTGCAGTCTCGGATGATCTAGTAGGGGTTCACGACGATGATTAGCTGGATGCCACACTGTCGACGATGGTGAGATCGAGCGTACTATTATACTGCAGCGGTATCGTCAGATCAAATATATATCCCAGGACCATCGCAATCTCGAGGGGGGAGCTCCGCATGACGATCCAGGACGTAACGAAGACGATGGAAAGCAGCAGGATGTCCCAGATGCCAGTCACGTCCGATATTCTGATGATTACCTCTCCTAACCACCCCCCAGAAGGCTCAAGCTGGGCACCAGAGTCAGTTTCGCCGAGTGTGATTGTACGAGGGCAGCGTACGATGTCCCGCCGTAGCTGCGCCGAGCGCTCTCCCAGATCCATGAGCTAGTCCTCGTTGCCATCGCCTCACTCCCTGAGGGAGACTTTTTGGGGTGATTCCAAGAGATACAACGTGCGAGCGTTCTGATGTTTGGGCGGGACGACAAACCAACCTCGTACTGATCCTTGTGCTCGCCCGACACAATGCGGTCGATGTCATCCTTTGAGTAGACGGGTTTAGGCAGACAAAGGATGCCGATAATGCCGGTCGCGAGGATCGTATTACTAAATCGTGCAGGGCAAAGTTCGAGGTTTGATAAACGTTTCCCCACGCTCGTCAGTACGGTAGGGATATGATCTTGCATGCGAGTCTCATCGAATTACAACCCAAGGATCAGATCCGCTCCGTTTAGGGCGCCCGTATTGTTTATCCTTCATCGACTCGTGGAGTCTATGACTAAGGATGACGAGGTTCGGGATCATCATGTCCGATTCCCACAACTGTATTTACAGGGGTATAGGTTAGAATGCTAGGTATATATTTGACACCGAGTCCGATCACTCTGCGATATCGTCCTCGTCACCTTCTTCACCCGTGGCGTCGCCATCGCCGTCCTCGAAGGTTTCGTTCGGGACCGGCGCATCGAACGGGTCCCCTGGCGCGGTCGGCGTGTGTGCGCGTTGTCGATGTAGGAGATTGCGCAAGTGTTCCGATCGGGGTTCTAGTCGGTCCAAGGGCCGCAGAGCAGGAGAAGGCGGTGTCGGTGGTCGTTTCGCCCCCTACCGAAACGTTAGCCTAAGGCTGGGCAACCGAGAACTCACCGCCATGCCTGGAGGAACCTCTTTGATCTTTTCCTTCTCCACGACGTCGTCGATTCCCAGCTCATCCCAAATCTCTCCCCTGCCCCATCGGACACTGGCGGATCCAAAGTTGCCCTCCCCATTTCCGTTACCGACCGTACCCAACAGGTTGCCGATGTTGCTGCTGATCCCATTACTGCTAATACCAAGTCTGGCAGTACCCAAACTGATGGGCCTACCGAACGGATAGGACGGGTGGAGATGGGATGGCAGAGTCTCGTCTGCATCTAACCTTGGCGGTTCCAGATGTGGCGGGATAGGCAATGACTCGTCGAACCCCGGCATGACGGACCACCCCGTCTCAGGAGGTTCATCAAATGACAAGGACAGGAGATGGCCGGGAGTGAAGTGGATCGAGGTAAAGCGTGCATCCTGCTTTATCGTCAGGTCCTGCCTCAATGAATAGTCGGATGGGCTCACTGTTATACTGGTTGTCATTGTCGGCTGTCGCCTTCGCGTCGACGTTTACGGGGGTCGCGCTCGATGAAACCGCGCCAGACCGGTCTTTCGGGGAGATATCGACTGTGGCACTATCTTCCTCTCTCCCGACCCTAGCGGTTTCGTCATTCCCTTTGCTGTCGTTTGGCACGCCTCCCCTATCTCACCTATAGCTTTGCATCCATATCTCAGTCCCTCTCGTAGACCAGGTCGATCAAACACTGCTACGACGGCTCGGCTATCTCTCAATCCAGTGGGTTGACGCTCAGACACACGAACCCTCGGATCCGATCGCTTCCTTTGGCGCACACGAGTAACACGCTCTCCACGCACTTCTCGAGGATCTCTCCAGTCGGCTGTACATCTTTCCGAGACCCTCGTTTCTCGTCCCATATCTTCCGCAATAGGATAGTCAAGCCTTCCACCCAAAAGACATCTCCAAACCAAAGAAGCAAAGATGTCAGTGGTGCTCAACCCCAGTTCCCAGCTCGGGTTCAACCGTGAGTGTCGGAATGTACTTGCGGTGAGCGAGCATGTCCGAGCACTGTCCCGCTCCATCTGCGATGGCGAGTGGGCAGGTCGAGGGGTGAATCAAAGGGAAAGCTAGATAGACCAACCACTTGATCCTCCTTACGTCGTACCGTGGTCCTCACTCGCGGAGCTGACACCACGCCCAGGACCCCTAACCAACCTCTCCAAGAAATCTCTTTCTATCCATAATCCCAACTCTCATCCCATCGCGTTCAAGGTCAAGACCACGGCCCCCAAACAATACTGCGTTCGACCGAACTCTGGCCGTGTCGAGCCGGGCGAGACCGTCGATGTGCAGGGTATGGCCGTAGAATTAGTCATCCGGGTCGTCCGCTTATTATCCCACCTCCACAGTCCTTCTCCAACCACTGGCAGCCGATCCGCCTCCCCATGCGAAATGCAAGGACAAGTTCCTCGTCCAGAGCGCTTACATCACACCGGACGAGGAGATGAGGAGTCTGGGTGAAATGGTGTGTATCCCGTTCGAGTTGTGTTGAGGATACAACTCATTGATGTGGATGCACAGTGGTCTCAGACCGAAAAAGAGAACAAGTCGGCTATCCACGAACAGAAGATCAAATGCGTCTACCTTGCCCCAGAAGACGGTGTCGTCAATGGGAACGGTATTCCGGAGGAGGAGGAGATCCACGCGGGCGATCAGAGCAAGTTCCTGGAGGAATCGGTGAGTCTTCGTCCGCCATCTGTCTACCATTCTTCCCCACATTATTCAACCTCATTTGGGACCTGGGAAGGCGTCCCTGCCGTCTGATCACCTCTTTGTCTTGCTCTTCATTCTCTCCGCGACCAACTTGATGTCTCATCTTTCCTTTCCATCAGCAAGTCTACACGGACGGGTATAGCAAATGGACCGTCCACCCTGACAAGGAGTATGATCCGACTCTCTTTCGAAACGGTGGCTATTCCTACTGGGTCATCGAGCCTCCTGCGAGACCGTACATTCCCAAGACTCCAGCTAGGCCCAACCCCACGATTGCGGCACCTGCGGTTATCCCCAACGGCCCCTCTCAGGCTGCTGCTCCCAACTGGGATGCACATGTGCCAGGGGCGTACATTCCCTTCACCAGGAATGAAACCCCGGCTGTTCCCCACCAGCATGTCGGGATCTACCAATTCGCAAATGACGTCGGTTCATTCTCCTTGCCCCCCTCTTCGCACCTTGTTTCTGTTGATAATCATCTCCCTTTGGCTGTTGTCGTACGAATGAGCGCTCGAGTCTAACCGTCCTTCTGTCTCCCGCAGCAACTGTACTCCGCGGCGCCCGACAT
>JASZXS010000225.1:0-25790 GCA_035521475.1 Tremellales sp. Uapishka_1 | reverse complement strand
CGTGTACATAGGCCGATGATGAGCGTATGCATATTTGGTGCTAATCCCCTTTGCTACCATGATTGAACCTCTATGGTCTAGCAACCTTGACTCGATTCAACTGGATCCACCACCCCTCGTTCCGCAGCACATCTAGCACGAACTCCCCGACAGCACCTGCGATCGCCTCGGCATCGAGAGCGGAGGTGTCGATTTCGTACTCGCCGTTCACGCCGCGCTGCTCGAACAGATGCGGGATCTCCTCCTCCATCCTCAGCTCCATGAGCGAGTCCGCGTCCCCGCCCTTTTGCTCGATGCGCGCCGTATTGACGCCCTGCGAGGCAGAGAGGATGATGTGGACGAACAAGAGCGTAGGCGATAGCGTGGTGTACTGGTTCGGAGAGAAATTTGTCTCCGAGAAGAGGTAGATCTGCTTATCGACCTGGTCGGCAGACGAGTCGAGCGAGTCGAGCAGCGTTTGACGCTGATAAGAAAGCTCGCCGTTAAAGCGAGCACCACTGAAGTGCTGGGAGTGGACGTACGAGCGAGTCTACGAGAGGGTTGTATTGCCGCGCGGTGGGAGGGTGGATGGAAGAGGCGATCCTGTGGAGGGCATCGCTGTCGACGAGCTGTGAGTTGGGTAAGAGTTTGCTACCGGCAGCCTTTGTCAAGCCTACTCCCGCGGCGGACAGTACTAGGCGACTTACGCCAGCTCTCTCGCTACCGTCGACTTGCCCACCCCCGGATATCCATTGATCAGTATAACGGCTCCAGACATGATGGGTGGTGGGAGATTGTTTGGACCAGGATTGGGGGAAATCCTCGATCCCATCGCTTTCTTGAAGCTCTCCCTCCTTTAAGCCGAGCGAGTCAGGCGGTTTCCGACTTCATCAAACTAAATCATCGATAGCATCAAGCCCAAACTCCAAAACGATGTCCGAGCGAGATTAGACTCAAGGAACACGGCCCAAGGTATCCGAAACCCGAAAACAGGTCGGCACATTCAAGACAGGGCAGCATGCATTTCCTTTGTATCGATACAGGCATGATCGGCAAGCGTTTACGATTATTCTTGGACGCGCCGTCAGCGCTGACATAAGACGAGGGTGGAATGGCAAACTCACTACTCCGTCTTTCTAGCTCTTTCTCGCCGACCTCCCTCAATTTCGCCCTGTCCTCTGGCTTCAAGTCCGACTCGTTCTCTGCACGCACGTCCACCTCATCAGAGAGATCCTGCGAAATCACGAACGTGAGAAGACCTACCGAGAATCGTTCGCCACGAGTGGTCTTCCGGTAGCGCCGGTTTCTCTCCCTGAGAGTTTGTTCCTGCGAGCACGGCAGATCCAATCAAGACGGCGACCGTCAGACCTTTATTCGAGAAGCATGAGCTGCATGCCCATCAACAAGCTAGACAGGACTCACCTTGAGCCCACACTCGCGCTTGAACGATCTATGCCACCGTCACAACATCAACATCTCATCCCCTGATCCCCTTGCGACATCTCGCGGTCCGGCTGGCCCAGCATCACTCACCTTCTGCGGTAAGGTCTGATACGGATTTCGCGCGACCATGCCGAAGGCAACGACCATCGAAGCCGCCCAACTGCATTATCACGACCCATCAGTCGGTATTCTTCTCCATCGCGACCTCGCCATCACCCACCTCGCTCCCACGATCCCGTACTGATGTCGGACCCCGAAATCGGACAGCTTCTCTCCCATACTCAAAGCCTCCCACCGTGCATTCTCGGCCTCTTCTTCCCGGTCGAGCTCGACCTTGCCTCGCCCAAACCACTCGGATCGCTCGAAGGCCTCGCCGGCCTTTTCGGCCGATATCGAGATGGCCGGGACGGTCAGGACGACGAACCCAAACGCCTTGAGCGGCGGAGGTAGAGCGCGGTACGTCGCGGACTTTCGCGAGAGCAAAAAGTACGCTGGGACCGCGAGGGAAGCTGCGATGGCAACGCCTTTGACGCCTCCCCAGAGCACGGCATTCTGGTACCCTTGCTGGCCTTCGGCGGTAGTTACCTATGTGCGTCTGTATCAGCGTTCAGTTTGCGGGATGTAGCTCTCCACTCACCTTCATATTGGTAACTAAGACAGATTAGTAATGCACAAATATCACAACTGGAGAATGCGATTCCGTAACCTATATTTGTCCTATGACGCCCGAACCTTGAAAGTGGAGGGTTCAACAAAACCCCGTCATTACCCGAGTTCGAGGCTTTCCGAATCATCTCGCTTACTCAACCAATCGTAGATCATCAGATGCATACATCCCAAACTAGAACGCCGAACTCGTCCGCATCTGCTCCAATTTCTTCAGCACCTCGCCCACCGTCCGGTCCAGATCGCTCGCTATGCTCTGTTGTTTCGGGTACTCCAGCAGACCAAAGCTCTCGCATAAATCCCCGTCGACGACACCCATCACGGGCGCGTAGTATCCCCTGTACGCCAGATGGTCTCTTCCCACCAACGACGTATTTTGCGATCGCATATGCTGTTCATGGATTGTCAGCGAAACTTTCTATCTGATGCCATGCCACGTACCATCTCCAGGGTCGACATGAACTCCACGTCGTCCATCGAGGCAAACGGAATCAGAGCACCAACCGCTCCAGAGATGGTCGTGTAGCACAACACATCTCGACCACCTGCCACTAGCGAGACTTTCGTTATTCTATGGGAGCAGTCATCAGTCTTGTTGCTGACTTTTGCCCTCTACCACCACATATACTTACGAAGTGACAATCGAGCCGACATTGTAGTGCGCGAGCAGACTCGTCTTGTGGGCAGCACCCATCAAGAAGCCTTTTTCGTGCAGGATTCCCGCGCCAGTAGGGTCCTCGTCGACAGCCTCAGACACTCTCGTATCCAATCGGTTGATGAAAATGTTGCCAAACTTGTCTCCGCAAACAACCGTCTCGTAATCCACATTCGTGACCGTCGTCAACCATCGGGGCTGGGAGTCGTCCGCAAAAATCAACAGCTGACGGGTAGGGATCGATCGGTAGACGCAGTAGAAGGTCGATTCCTGCATATCGCCCACTATTATTCGAGCGCCTTGGACATTGATGGTCGCCACACCAGTAGGGAAAGACTGTTTCAACCACTCGGTCAGTTCAGGCCTCGCGTATTTCGAGATGGAACGACTGACAGAGTTTTCGCACTTCCGCAGGAGGGCTTTCTTCCCCATTTCGTAAAGTCTCAAACTCTTTCCAACCCCTGCCAGCAAGAAACCTTGGAAACCAGAGATACAGATCGGTATGTCATCGGTCTTCGTCTGCGGTTGAAACGATTGAATGAGCTGTGGTCTCTTTGCGGAACCAGTAGGAGCGGGCTAGCTGACCTTGTGCATGAATTCGAGCCCTCGACCTCCGTCTTTGAATGAGTATACCCTCAACCAACCCTCTTTGCACGACCTAGGCGCCAGTTGTGTCTCCACACCCGTTCCGACAACCAGGAATGGTTCCCCGCCGCCTCGTTCGAAGTAGGCTATTGTGATCGAGAACGCAGCCTCGTTTTCGTCAAGTTCAAATGCCTCCAGCGTTTCATTCTATGCAAGATGTCAACACCAAGTCATTCCGATCGAGCAAAACGAGTGACTTACCGTCAAAGGGTCCAGAACTCGGATCAACGATGCCCAATGTCCAGCCGGGGCTCGTGGTCTACCGAATTCGTTTGACGGTAGTTCGAGAAGACTTCTTTCGACACTACTACCGCTCGCCTCCTGAAATGTGCAGGTCACATGAGTGACATCGCCCACTTCACAAGCTTGGACTGACCTTTGCTGCGACGATCCGCTCGATCGCCTTGGGACCATAGGTCCGGTGATCTGCTTCGATCATGTAGAAGACCGAGGCGTAAGGATGAGAGATGAATTTCCTCGGAGTGTATGACAGCTGCGTCGCGTCCTGCTTCAACTTATCTCCGAGTTTCGGTATCGTAAAGATCCTAAGTCCTGTAAGTATGATTCGATCCTAGGCAACGATGGCGGACTGACCTCAACGTGTTCCCAGAGATACCGATCAAGCCTTCTGGACACATAGAGGCAGACAAGGACCAGGCGTATTCCAACTGGTCATAGATCAAAGGCTGGGTCTGAAGCAGGTCTTGATGCGTGTACATCAACCATGTCCTGGAAGAGAACGCCAGCACAGACGGAGCGCCGTGGACAGTCGCGCGGACCAGCCTCGGTGGTTTGGCACCAAGGAATCGCAGTCGGGTGTCAGAGAGCGACCCATCTATCGGGTCCACGACGGTTCGAAGCAGGACACCGTTCAATAGACCGATGTTCAGGAACATGGTCGGCCTGTTTTTGTCTATCGACGTGTCGAAGATCTCCGCTAGACAGATCGATGATGGGGGAGCGGTCAATGCCTGAAAAAGATGAGTATACACCTCGAAGAGCATGTAAGGAGCATACTCACTTGGAGTGAAAGGGTATCCAAGGTGCTATCTGGCTCCAGGGAGATAACGTGGACCGTCTGGTTATCACAGCCTACAGCCTACGAGATTTGCGTCAGCCTCCATCTCGAAGCTATGTAACCGATCTCACCAAATATGGCGTCCTCTTTCTGCCCTCTGGTACCTCTGCGATGCTCAGACAGGTTGCATTTCCAGGAAGACTCTTCTTGTCCTGGTATTCCGACAGGCTGCCCTCGGCGTCCAATTCGAAGTAGATCAACTCCGCCGAGTTGAGCGCGATGACCACCTGTCTTTTATTGGTAGTCGCTGCAACGATACTCGTTCCAGGTGGTACCGCCCATTCGTCCACCCTATCGGCAGCCCTGATATGACGCAGACCATACGAATGGACCTGCAGCAATCCTGAGGCACCCAACTGCTGTACCGCCAATGTGGGTCCAGTGGATAGGAATCCAGTATCAGAGACTTCTTCTATCGTGGCGCCAATCGAAAGGACAAGGGTTCCGTTGGGGAAAGAAAGAACGATATAAGAATCGAACTCGTCTGGATGTATTTGTCAGCGTATTGCATCTGTGCACCGAAACGGAAACCCACCTTCTTCCGATAATTTCAAGGTCCATACCGCGGTAGGCACACCAGGCAACGGTGAGCTGACCAGAACGTTTACATCCAGGCCGTGCTTTAGGGTTCGGAAGGTACTTCTCGGACCTCTTCCACACGCGGCGTAGATTTGAGGGGTATCGGATGCGGCTCCTAGCAGGTTTACGACTTTCGCATCGGTGACGGGGTCGAGAGATGGCAGTGTGTCGACAAGCAGCAGATTTTCGAGTGGTCGGGGGTTGAAGAAAGCATACGGAAGAGCACCTTCTGTGTTTCCGTTATCGGGATAGTCTGATGAAGCCCATTCTTGCTCGTTGTCGTCATCTCCGAGATTCTGAAATTGGTACAGATTCCTATATCAAATCAGCTTTATCTCATCTTTTCGCATGACAGCGGTACTCACTGATCACTGAACTCGCTCGCGACGAAGAGGTAACCGCTTTTCAAGATACAGAGACTGGCGGCCACTGGAACCGTGTCGAAATACTTGATGCGCAGCGACTTCACGTCCTCGCCTTCATGCTCGATGGTGACTTTGTACAAATCTCCCTCCTCGGACTGCAGCAAGAAGAAGAACGCGCCCTGATTGTAACATGAGCACTGCCTTTTCAATTCCGGAAACCAAGGTCCATGTACCCTGATCTTGTGCATCACCCCGGCCACGATGATGAGACCCCTTGCTGTCTCTCCTCTCTGGGCCAGTGGATTCCTTCTCCTAGGAATAGGAACTCGATGTGCCTCCACGTCCATGTGTTTCCAGATAATGTGGTCCTCGCAACAGACCAGTACCCCTGATGGACCGTCGAATCGATCTGACGTCGCATTCTGACCACCGGGGACTGAGGACGCAATTAATCTCTACTTCCTTCACCGCTTGAGTGGGAATACTTACCTTGCACCAGCATGTTGGCTCTCCTGTCCGTCGGCTCACTCCACTTTCTGACAACATGATTTAACCCCAGGTCCAGTTCGTAGAATGTCAACATCTGCGATAGCCGTCAGCCGATTGCGAACACCCTCGAGGGGGTCGACCCACCTTTTCCGCCTTCTGCGAAGCCTCGCCTGTCGAATCGCCATCCACATCTGAATAATCAATTTCCAGCGCGGCAAACAAAGGATTGTCGTATCCCTGACTTCATGCTCAGCATTAAATCCACCCCAAGCGAAAAGCCACGAACCTGGTCGATTCCGACAATCGCAGTTATGATGGCATGGTTTTTGTGGGCTTCCAGCGGAGACGAGGGGAACAGTTTGCCTTCGGCATTTCTGTTCAAGATATACACCAACTTTGACCTAGAACGGCAGTCAGCATCATGATGCCTCTTCAATTTGCGCTCCAAGCTCACTTCTCGATACTGGCGATAGATAAATCAGCTTGATCATCTTGGTGGTCGGAAACACTCACGCGCCAATCATGCAACTTCGTCCTTTCGGGTCTACCGCCAGGTACTGCCCTGGTACCGTACGACTTCAACAACGTCAGCTAGACTGCACTGCCTGTGTCTTCTATCGAGCAGGAAGAACAGCTCACCGACTTCCGGTTTTCCCATACACTTCTTGATACAGGCTCTCGAAATGTGGTGTGGGAGTAACTACGAACTCGATAATCGACAAGCGGCCGGAGTCTGAACTAAGGAGGATGTAGTCTAAATTTCCGCAGCGTCAGCTGACTCCTCTCCTGCAAATCCTTTAGCTCACCCTTTGTCATCCCCGCCAGCCTGAATCCCTGCATCGCTCGAACGGCGCCGAAAGCCTAACTCGTACCGTTAAAATGCCTCGAGATCGATAGCATGACCACATACCTCACTCGTACATAGCGTATCCACTGATGATAGACACGATGATCAGCTCTAGCCCATAAGAGTCAGAGGGGATACTCACGTTGTCCCGTCGAGGTGTTCAGCTTCAAGATCTCGAGCTTTGTGGACCCTCTACACGCCAGAATTTCCTGTCCTTTTGTTCCAGAGAACGCCCCGACCGCCGCAAGCGTGATGGCTGTCGGCGCCTGGAGAGTGAGATTGAGGAGATGCATGGTGGGCGGATGATAAAGGTGTAGAATGATTTCAGACTCGGTCATGTAAGGTGGACTGCTTCACCGGAGCATAAATATCATTTGTACATTTTATCCCGGGTTTGAAGTGGCAACCTGTCCAACGCTGATACTGGTTTATTGCAAACTGGGCCATATTGACAATGCTGAAGAGGTCTCTCCTCTCACGGGAAGAATAGTCTTGCGCTGAGACCTCAGGTTCACCATAGGGGCCGGTGCAATGGAATGGAACAAGTGGTCCGAAGATGACTTGTGCAGTCCACCCTGATATTTAGCAAGCGATTGCAAACGTTAGTGTTCGCCGCTGTCGTAGTGTAATTGGGCCGTAGACGGGTCTTATGTATCCCGGTGCTGTTCGCGCTGTCGAGACGACAGAATCCTCACGATGCGAGGAATCAGAAGAACTGACAAGACTATCCGTCTGGCCATGTAGTGACCTTTTGTTTGGCAGCTGGTGTCGAATTTCTATCGCCTTCTGTCCCCGAACGAGTAGGAACGCCCCGGACGGCTACCTTATGTCAGAAAGATGAATGCTCACCCTGTACACATGACGATGGGTCTTTTGTTCAACTCGCGGGACGTTGCTCGGACATCTCGGGACATGTTGCCATCTCGTTTTGGGTTTGGCCCTGTTGACGCGACTGCTGTGTGGTCCAGTCCTTTTTGATGAGCACGCCCTTCTTCTGGTTCGTCAGTGCGAACATTGCCGAGAAAGCTTTGTTCAGTGCTATCTTAGATGACGGTCGCTTAAGATCCGAGGGATGGTTGCCTTGAGCATTCTGCGACGAAGGGGTCCTGGACTAAGGCCGATGAGAAGAAGCCCCGAGTGATTTCTGCCATGAGTTGTCTATTTGAACGCTGGGTCCGCGCACGGCCTTTTTGCTGCTCATCAGGTCAACCTGCTTCCGACCTATCGTCAAGAAGAATAGATTCCAGTCAAGTCTCCGTGTCCACTCCGGAAGGCCGCGGCATTTATCTTAGACTCCGTGCATGCCTATCCTCGAGCAGCCTCTCGCTTTAAACCACGAGACTAGCCTGCCTCCTCAACGTGCCGCCAAGGTTAACCACCAATATCCATTCGCAAGGAACGGTTACGTTACCCATCCAGGTCGAGTGCTCGACTCGATCGCGTGGGACGCCGATCGGAGATATCTCGTGGCTTGAGGCTGCAGATCTTTTCATCATCGTCCCATATTTCAGAGGCGTTCTGCCTTGTTGTCGGCGAAAACGCGCTTCTCAGAGCCAATGGGAAGAAAACATATACTGACGGTACCGGTCACGTCCAAGGGGCACATTCGACTCTGACGTAAAATCACCATGAGCACCCTTAGAGATGTAGCTAGATGTCGATCGCTCACCACGCCCATCTCACGTTACAGACAGCGTGGTCCCGACGTCTCCTGACCAGGATTGGGATTGGATGCATGCAGAGGATGACAGTCGCTCAAGTGTGCTGCGCGATTTTAAGTCTTCATTCTTGCGATAACACTAGACTGTCAGAAAAACCGCGCTATCTGGTAGGTCAAGCGATCTTTGAAGCTCTAAATGGCACCAGGCGATCCTCTCTGGGTTGCTGAAGCCAGTTAAGCGTTAAGGAACCGACTGATTCGGAACGGGCAGATAGTTCTTCAGCAAAGCAGGCAACTAAGGCGAAAATCGCTACCCACCTGTGAAATCCACTCGCCCCGTCTGCTGCGTTTGTGAGTGCTGCGGACGACTTCATGTCGCTCTGCTCTCCTCTCTGGGCGGTCTATTGACTTCGTTACTCAGCTCCTCGGCGTTGCACTCATTCCTCCATCTCTACTGCTCTGGAGGTTCTTGCTTGCGAAACGCATTGCACTGAAAGAGAACATCCGAAACGCGCTTAATTGGTGCCAAAGCGTGTCTTCCACGAGACGACCACGTCTTTTCCACACGCACACAACGTTTCTGCCGCGTGCCCACCAGTCCATTGCTCCAGTGGTCCTCAATAGATCGGTAAGTCACCTTCCTCATGCAGAACACCATTCTACATGCATAGCAAGAAACGAGACGTACCCAGGACATAGACACGCCGATTGGGTTGCCGGTGGCGCGGCCAAGCGAGAGCGCACAAGGCGGGAGAGCAGAGCCCAAAAAAACACCCTTTCCCCACGACTAGTCGCCACCTTGTTGTTTCTCTACTTTACTCATTCCACTTCTTGCCCGTCCTCGGCCTCTCAGCATCGACAGCATGCTGACTCACTCGTGATTGTCTCCCAGAATCGGATGGATAGTAAACCAGACCTCGCTCATAGTCGTCCTCAGGAATCGTCGTTCAGGTGCGTGTCCCCATTCCTTTTCGACGTGTTGGTCTCGTGGCCTGCAATCCTCCCTTCGGGATCTGTCTGATGGCTCAACTTTCCCAGATCTCCTTCCTATTACTCTCTACTTCCCAACCTCCCTTCCCTTACACTCCAACGACCTTCGTATCCCAGTCACCTTCCACCCTTTCAATACCTAAGGCCCGTTTCAACTACCCACCCGTCATCTTCGCATTCACCACCACGTCCACCTCTCTTCCGCTCCGCCTCATCCTCATCAGCATCTGCTTCCTCGGTCCCTCGACTCATTTCGCCCATCGGTAGGCTGCCCAGCATACACAGATCACCCGCCAGCACCGCTAGTGACCTCGCTCGATACGCCATGACAAAAGACGAGAAGGCCAGAACAGAAGACGAGGTGGACAAGAGTGCATCTCCGCACTCTCTTGTAGGACGCACCTTGCCCCCGCTGGAATCATTGGCCAATGGTCCGGGCGAGTCGTCGCAACGATCCCCCAGTATTCGATTGGCCGAAGAAGACCTTCCAAAGCGAGAAGGAGGGTTGTTGCCTCTACTTTCCCTTACAGACAATCGAAAGCGCAAAGAGCTCGAGAGGGACGTTCTGCCTTCTCCTGGCACACCAAACTCTTGCGGTTCGTCGTCTAGCACCGTCGAAAGCAGCCAGCTCGTGTCCCCGCATCTTAACGAACCACCATTTAAACGACGCGGCTCGGCTTCGAGGATGACCGCCAAGGATGTTGATCCATTCGACGCTTATCAGTCCAACTACATGGACAAGATGGCCAACTTCCCCATCCCACCGCAGGAGCCCATCACCCTGTTTCCCGTATCCACCTACACATGGCCACCTAGCGAAACGTCCCCTACTTCAGGCGGCCCTCTCCCACCCATGGGCGGCATCGCCATCGATCCCGTCCTCTCCTCGGTCCGTTCCGGCCAATCTCCTACCATCATCCCCGACGTTCGCTTCCCGGATGGCGATGAAATTGCTTCGCCTGCTCTCGGCGGTACCGAAGGAGAAGCTTCTGGCTCGCAGAATGATCTGCTCTCCCCTGGTGACAAGCTTGGAAAAGACGCGCCGTTCTCGAGATCTCCCGAATTGCGAGTCTCGCACAAGCTGGCCGAACGAAAGAGGCGAAAGGAGATGAAGGACCTTTTTGACGAGCTCCGAGAACAGCTGCCAGCGGATCGAGGTATGAAGGCCTCCAAATGGGAGATCCTGTCCAAAGGTCAGTTGACGATCCCAGATGTCATCATGTGTTCAACTGACGCACAATCCAGCTGTTGACTTCATTTCTCACATGAAAGCACAACACGCAGACATGATCCGCGAGATCGAGGGGTTGCGTCGGGACCTCGAAATTGCCAGGACCAACGGTCCACAGGCCACGCCGTATCCCACGGCTTCGTACTATTCGATTCCCGCACCATATCCTCCTCAGGGCTCGTATCCTGCAGGAACCACTCAGACCTCTGGGACAGCATCGCAGGCTCCGCCTCCTACTGCTCAACCTCCTAGGTCGAGCTGAAAGAATGGTTAGCGAAGGCCAGTATGTACGATGTATTTGGTAGTATATAAGAGACCTTGAACACACCAAGCCGACCTTTAGGGCGGCCGTCACCGTCGTCTCATATTCGGCGAGCCTCATTGAACCGCGTCCTAGTCGACACGTCGCAAAACATGGAATCCGCTCTTGAACGTAACGGCGAGACTTCGGCCGCTCCAGGCCTCGTAGCATGGTTTGGGTACCATGGGTGGATGGTGCTGGGCTGTGCGCGTCGAACGGTGTTGTTGTGTCATACGGGCTATGATACCGAGCCAGGTACCCCTTATAAGCTTGTTTCTCCTCGGTTTGGTAACCAGAGTTCAGGCATGAGGTTTCTTTGGCATAGCGGTTCTACGTTATTGATCTCTCCACTCGTATTCACCATTCAGCCAACCCCATGATGCGAGGTGGAATAGGGGTTGAGTTATAGGGTGTCCCGCTTTGACAGCCATCAAGCACGAGCCACGATCGATCACCAAAGAGGCCGGAGGATGTGGCAATGTCAGGATCACTAGAGAGATCGTGCCCAAGTGCTTGATGATGTCACTTTGCATTGATACCCTGCACCAATACGTGGTACAAAGGGAAAGTGTTCGGTGCCGCACATGTCTGTCGCTGCAGCTATTGTCCCGGTACTGTTATCGTGAGATGTCGAAAGCCGCCCATGCTTATCACGGCAGCTCCACTGCCTGGCTATGCGGATCCACTCCTTGTGAGGACCTTCGTTCGCTGTCAAAGCGATACTCATCTTGCTGTATATGTAAGATTCCAGATTCCCCGTATTGCAGAGGTTTCGCATAGTTCTAGCCAGCCGACATCTGCTGCAACCAACGAAAGTCTCGGAAGCGCGGAGCAGGGTCTCATGCTGGTGGTCTTACTCGGCTCCCCTGTCCCCGACAGCACTCGCCTCCTACTCTGCGCCCTTTCTGACCTCCTCCAGAGAGCGCTTCAACGTCTCTCGGAGTTTCGAAACAAACGCCTCCTCCTCCCTGTCTGGCGGCGGCTGTCGTCCCATGAAATAAGTGTCAATCAGCGGGAAATGCAAAACAGATGTACCATTTGGTCTAGAAGGTATCTGACACATCGTCAGACAGTCGGTCACCGTCAACTCAAAACGCCGAGCCCCGCTTACTCAATCTCGTCGATCGTCTAACTCAGACATCAATTGAGATTCACCTGCGCAATCAATTGCCCGACCTACCAACACGACGGGCATGCTGAATTCCCGGAAAAATCCAACTTGGCATCAGTCTTAAAATCTCGGTGCGTAGAATTCGGGACGGATTGTGATGAGCGGGAAGGACTGACCGATTCATCCTGTGGAGATTGGTTATCGCCGTGGTCTCAGATGGATAGACCAGGCCAATGGGATTTGGTTGCCCGGAGGCTGATTGACGGCCGGGGTACTTCGATCGATGCGGGGTCGCGATCGGAAACGTGCGCTGGGAAGTACGAGTGTGGCAATTGTTGCGTCGATCTGGCAGGGAGCCACGATATGGTACGATCTAGATCTGGTAGATGGGTAGGTCTGGCATGAGGATCGAGAGGTCAGCCGGGGCAGATCTGGTGCAAGCTCGATTTGTCAAATGGCACATTGGACAATAACATGCAAGATGGCAAAATGTTCATAAAGCACGAGAAGGTAATCACATGATATTATAGTATCTATGCCTATGAGATCCGGGAATGTAGATGCGGAGAATCTATGATGGGGTACAAAAGCCATAATCCGAGAATATATACAATGAAGAACGTCACAACATGACCGGGGTGTCCAGACACCGCCTGGCCCGTTTTCCCAAAGGCTGCCACCTCGGTGGCCAAGCCGTAGCGAGCGAGCTTTTCATATTTGTCGCTTGGCCGAACGCATCGAGAGAGATTGTCGCATGCCCCCAAACTTTTTCATAAAGTGCGAGGGCGAGGCGGTTGCCGGTTGTGAATTGGCATCGACGATCAAGATCGCTCCCTCCTTCTTGGTGTAGGAAGCCTTTCTTGGGAGGCCGGGGACGGCGACGCTGAGCTGTCCGCTCGAGGATCGATGAATGATCGTCCCAGCCGACGGAGTGGCGCCAGAGCCGTACGAGGCTCCCCAGGCTTCCTCTCCTGGTGTGCTCTGCGAAGAGCCAGACGAAGACATGGATGCTTGACTGCAAGTCGAGTCTCGACGGGCGAGTCCAGGTGTGGGCGCTTCGAGGTAGAGCGAAGTGAGGTTGAAGTGGGCGGGACTGGGAGCGATGTTCGAGACGGAGCTGATGAGGTTGGACGAGCGGCGCTGGGGGATATTGGGGAGAGGCGAGTCGGAGGGAGTGGAGGGGTCAAAGATGTCTCTTGATCGATCGCCGTTATGCCTTGAGGACCATGTGGGCAGAGAGGACGAGGAGGAAGCCTGTTGCGTGCGCAGAGATCTCGGCAGCCCGTTTCGGTCTTCGGAAGATGGCGTGGGCAGTCCGCTGGTCGCATCGATGTAGTGTGACAAGCGGGGTTTCGACGAGCCGGGAAGCGAGACCGAAAGCGAGAGCTTGACGGGGGTAAGAGGGGGAGATTCCGGTCCGACGGTAAGAGATCGCTGAGCGGGGACGACGACGGTCTTGGGTGCTCCTTGCCGTCGAAGCGAAGAGCAGGTCGGCGCCGAAGGTACTCGTCCGTGCGTCCAAAACGGGTTCAGGATCTCGATGAGGTAGTTCTCCTCCACACGAAGATTGTAGTCGAGCAAGTAGAGCAATTGCTTTTCCATCAGGTTGACCTCTGCGAGCGAGAAAAACCGGGCGTATTTCTGCCAATGCATGTTCTTGGGGGACGAGTCGTTGAGGTATTTCGCGGCACAGATGAGGACAGCAAGGAAGACACGATGACGGGTGCACTTCATTCCTACGAATACGATAGTCAGTCGAGAGATCGTTGCGTACACTGATGTGTAAAGACTCACCAGTAGCGACAGTGGGCAGCTTCTCCTTCAGACGCTCGAGATAGCACAGTGTCACGGCCAGTGTGGGCATCTGCACGTTCGACTGCACGACCAAGCCCCGGATAAACTCTGCCAGTGGTGGCAGATCATCGGACTCGTCCGCGTCCTCGACCTTGGGCGCCTCCCACCAATTGCTGATGGGCTTTCCATCGGCATCCAATTGCGCAAGCTCTTTGACAGGGGTGGTAGGTGGGGAGAAGAAACCACTGTCAATCTCGATGGGTTGGGGCGTGACACGGATGACGTTGACAGCGCTGTCGGCAATATAGGCTGGGAACGGGGCTGGTGAGTTTTGCGTCTTGGTCGGATTCCAAAAGGCCACTTACAGAAGAAAGAGGCCGGTACCTTGTTTTTAAGGCTGTGTACCAGGTTTATGTTGTGCTCCGACAACTTCAACAGCGACGCCGGGTGCGTGGGATCGCGCCTCATCGAAGCCGACTTTGATGTCGAGGCCGACGACTGGGGGAGGGCAGAGGCCTTGACATGGTGGGTTGGAACGGAGGGCATCTCGAAGAGGATATGGCGCGGGTAGCGAGTGGGTTATAAAGGAGCGTGGGTTTTGATCCGGACCGTTGCGAGCAGTACTATTGCGGTAAAAGGGGTATGGGAAGACTGGATGCGAAAACTAGAACACAGTGCACGATGGCAAACTTGTGGTGAGGCGAGCGTTCGATTATATGAGCGTAGGCTGATGTCGACAAGTTTGTAAAACAGAAAACTGAACGAGGTGGGCGGACCCAGCCCAGTCTTATATGGTGGCCGATCCAGCATCCTGCTGGCTACGATGCTGGACGATGGCGTTTAGAGTTGTTGGTACCTGAGACCCACTTGGGTGTGTGTCTACTGGCGCATGGAGCACGCATCGGCATTGACGAGATGAAGAGATAAAGCTGAAACAAGTAGACTCACCACCATTTCGGAGCACACGCCATTTGGGTGAGGCATACGCATAAGGCAACTGAGACTCGAGTGACTGCAGACTCGGTCGCCACGCCTCGCCCAGCCATTTCACCCCATGACGATTCCGGAATTTTGCCGAAATCTCTCAAAACTCAGGGGTCGGCCACCCAAACTCTATGGAAATTCTCCCTTGATTACTTGGAACGCAGCGACCCGCCCATTGATTCCATATTACATTGCTTATCCAGGGACAGGTCTTGTTCGAACAAGCCGTCCTGATTCATACATCCAAACCTTGGCCGAGAGCTGGGTGCAGCTCGGGACGGCGCACTTCCTCTCTCGGTGGTTTATTTATGCTTTTTCCTCTCCTCCCACCCCCGCCTTCCCCACTAAGGTTTCTAAATGTAGCGGTAGCCTTACAGCCAACCCCCCGATGGCTATGCATTTCAGCGCGCCGTCGACTGGCTGATGAACACAACTCACAACGCCCGACGGGAAGCGCAAGACAGAGCAGAGCCACCTGTCTTCGATCGCCCAGCGCCCCCAGACGTCCCCGCATCAGCCTGCTCATTACAGTGCGCAATGATAACAGATCATCGTACCGTCGATCTAGGATTTTCCGCATGCGTCACGGTCACCCTTGGCATTCGGCAGATCGACGTTAAAATAAGCTTCTTTGTGGTAAGCAGTTGAGCTTCGGCGACTGATCTACTGCATCGGGCACTTATAGCCTAAAATGAACTAGCAAAGCGTAGTTCGATAACGGCTGTCTTACCATTATCACACTATGGTCCCGCGCTAACTGCTAGCGTGCTTCTCACCATCTGGAATCAATTCAGGCCTGTCATTCTTATCAATTATCTCGTACATCTTCATCGTTGCCGAGACGGACGTAAATTAGATCGCCCTCGGTACATCATGCTACACTTGGTCATTCACCGACAGACAAGTCGCTGTCGATCTGCGCTTTGTCCCCACCCTTATTGCCCCAGCGGCAGTCCCGTATCGCCACCGTGCGGTCGACACTCGGAGGGGCGGCAGAAGATGTCCATAACCACGCCACGATTCTCTCTCAAGAAGAATCTGTTCTGTGCTTGAGGGGCTATCGCCTATTTTAGAGTTGGCGATTACTCCGAGTCTCATTAAGACTGCTTGTTCGGCACAAGAGGACAAAGAGGTCGGCTTCATGTCAGTCGCCGAACTTACACAACTGCCCAAGCGAGCGATGGGGCGGTATACTATGGATGCACAATGTTTGTAAACTGCCTTATGCAACGCAGGACCCCAAAACATTGACTTTCAACCATATCTTAAGGCCAAGATCCGCTCCTCGCCACAAAGTCGCCACATGGAAGGCGCCTCAAACAGCGGGTTTGCCTTCTCTTCACGCTGAAGAGGGCAAAATAATGCAAAATGAGCAAGATGGCGTTGCCGAACCCCTCACCCTTGTCGATCAGTTCCCAACAGTAATTGAACGACGCTGATCTGGCAGCTGGCTGTGCCTTCAACATGGAGATACCGGTTGCGGCTGAGTATTAGAGTTTAGAAATTCGGAATGACACGGCACGGGCCACGGAATGGGTTTTGGTACAGAAATATTGGGTGTAGTCCGCTCTGGAATCTCTAGCCTGAATTCTCAGGTCCCACGACAATTGCCTTACATAAGTGGCGCCCTCATGATGTAGGTGGTTTGCATACCAGGAATGGCGAGCAGAAAATCCATAAAGCCACTTGCGCACGGTGTCTCTCGGGACGCTTTGATGCATCTTTCAGCACAGACGACAAGCTTGCTTCCGTACGGGCCCGAACAGTAAACGATTCGTACATCTCGCTAAGAGACTGTTCACACGCGAAGCAAGCATAGACACTCAAGAAGGTCCTTTGCCGAACGCCCTGCATTCCGTAAGAGACTGCAGATCTTCCGTCTCTCGCGGAACTTCCATTGTTCGACTTTGCGTTGGTCACGATAAACGGCGTACGTCTGTATGTAAAGAGGCCGTGCGGAAGCGATGGAAGCTATCAAAAGCAGTAGCATCGCTTTCGATTTCGTATCGCTGAAGCAGAGGCTGAACACACGGAACACACGGGACGGTAGTGAAGTGGTCCCGTCCTGGGGAGTCACATATCTTCTTCGCAGAGTCGACAGTGGTGGAAGCAGGCAGCGATTAATGCCAGCTCGTGCCACTTGCTGGCTATACTTTTGATTCCTCAAGCGGCCCTTATTCATCAAGTCCCGATAGCCGTCCGTGAGTCCCCGATCGCTGAGGGCTTCACCTGGACTCTCGCTGCGCCTTAACCTGAGGTGAGAGTTTGAACCCCATCGTCAATCTCTGCACTCTTCTAGTCTTTCCATAGCACCTATGTACAGCGATATGGCCGGGGCATGTGATGACTAGTGCAGCTGGTTTAATGCCTCTGTAAAACTCAACGTGAAGCGAGAATCACCCATGGGGAGTGAAAACGATCTGCAAGCTTGTCAAAAAGCCTATGAGCACCTTTGAGTTTCATGCTAGAAGCCGTAATGGAAGGAATGTAAACGATATCAGCTTGCAACGACAACACCGGTTGTCGCTGGGCCCCGGTCCCAATCATCAGACTGTTTGATTTATCTCGACTGATGAGCCAAACTTCCACCCCTTCAGCACTCAACAACAATGGCTAATCAGGAGACCGTTATGCGAGACCTCTACGACCATTCGACCGAGCCAAGTCTTCCACAAATGAATCGGAGATTGTCTTGCTACAAATCACCCGCTTTTCTCGTATGAGATCGTCGTTTTTGGGGCATCCTCGCCCATCTACTCCCTTCAGCGCTTCGAATCAGTGTAGATGTCATCGTCCTCTGCCCTTGTACGACTTTGTGTAGTTTGGAAGTATTCCCTGATGAGAGAGCTGTGAATAGGTGGTCAAATCGCCTTCATCAGATCATCGATTTGCTGGTCGATGTCAATAGGTCATGACGAAGTCGAAGAAGCCGCGTGCTCGAGAATTTGGCCCGTAGCCCAAATGGCCCAGAGGCTACCCCACTGGCATTAAGGGTCTCCCAGAGGAGCCTGCCATCTGCGATACATAGATGGCCTGCGGATAGCCACATTTGCCAGGCATTCCACCGATTTGCCTCCGGAGGCCACGCTCGACGTGACTGCCGTGTTGAATGGTCTTCCCTGTTCGAACGCAATATCCACATACGAACCCCTCTCGAGACAGTTCGTGGACACCTGTCGAGTGCATACGCTGTCATGGACGACCTTCTCGACCTAGATTGGTCGTCCGCTCCATCATCCTCGGCCACAGAGCTGCGAGCTCCTCAGCCCCCTCCCCTCAAACCCAACCACAACAACAGCTTCAATTTCCTGGCGAACACCAACGGCAATGCTCCATCCTACTCCTCTTCAGTCCTCCTGAGATCTGCTAGTCCATCAATCGCTACAAAGCCGTCCCAGCTCGCTCGAAGCAACAACAGTACCCGTGCGCCCACCCCTTCCAACGCTATCTCCCCGACGCCCCCATCTGGAATGGACGCCTTTAGCGGTCTCCTTTCTTTGCCATCTCAATTGACGAGTCAAGCCAAAAGTCTCTCGCTGGTGGAGAGGCAAGCCAAAATGGCGCTAGACAAGAAGGAGAAGGAGGACAGAGAGAGGCAGCAGTTCGAAGCCCATGGTTCATTCTGGGACAATTTGGGGAACGGTGGGAGCACAAGCGTCCCCAATGGAAAGGCGTCGGCAAGTAATCCTCATCTGGACGGACTTTTGGAACCTCTGCCTGCTCCTCGACCTACGTCGACCATGCCGACAGTACTGGCACCGACGCCTGCTGCTGCTACAGCCAAACCAAAGGCGACCTCGTCCACCTCAGCACCGTGGGATTACGAGGACCTCTTATCGCCCTCGGCCTCTAACGCAAAGTCGAGTACGTCTCAAACTCAGACTCCTGCTCCTGCAGACCCTTTCGATTTCGATTCGCTTCGAGCAGCGTCGCCTATGAGCGCGCCGTCCCCGGTCACTGCTGGGTGGTCGAAGCACGCTGCGCTGGGTTCCACTTCTGGAATGCGTACTCCTGTATCCGATTTTGATTTTGGCGATAGAGAGGATGGAGATGGAGATCTATTGGGAGACTTGGGGAAACCAGTCAGACTTGCACGCAAGTCTGACCGGATACAGGTGAGTCGCCAATCAGATGGCAGGAGAGAGAAAGGCTGACAATTCACACACAGCCTTCAGCCCGTCCACCCACACAAGCTACCTTTCCGTCGCCACCCCCTCACGTTATTGGTCAACTGGTCGAAATGGGTTTTGCGCCCCAGCGGGCGCGAGAAGCACTGGCCAAGACGTCAACAGGTCTCGACGTGGACGCAGCCATCGAGATTTTGGTTGGCAGTAACGGCGGCAGACAGTCTCCTGGTGAGGAAGAGCTACCTGAGGACGACGACGATCGGATTCAGAGGGAAAGGGAGAGACGGGAAGAAGAAGCGGCGGAAAAGCGTCGGAAGCGAAGAGCCGGGCCATCGAGAGAGTCGGTGAAACCTCGTCCGGAGAGACTAGAGGCCGAGTACACCGAACAGGCAGACAAGATCCTGGCTCAGGCCAGCGAGATTGGGCAGTCTGTTCTGAGTAAGGCGACTTCGCTGTGGGGGATGGGGAAGGAGAAAGCGATGAAGGTGTATGAAGAGCAAAGGAAGGCTCTCGAAGCTGTCGAGGGAAAGAAAAAGATGCCAACCGATGGGAGACCGAGGTGGATGGTGGAAGCTGAGGCGGGAAGCAGCGAGGATAGAGGTCGTAAGGAGGGGGACTCAAATGGTAACACAGGGGGTTTCAGGGATCTCGACCAAGCGTCGCCACCTCGACGAGAAGCTCGAGCTGGTCCATCGAGAGGACCTGGCTCGTCCCGCCCAACCGAACGATCCACTCGGCCAGGGGCGGAAGACCCCAGAAAGCAAATTTCTGTGAGGGAACAAGCGGATCTATTGTTTGCCGACGAACCCAAACCTTACGTCTCTTCTGCTCGACATCGAAAACCTACCACACCCGCCCCCGCTCCTGTTATCCCGGCCACCAAATCACCTCCTGCTCCCCAACCCTCGCGCAAGTTGGTCCAGGCGTCACCTTCCCAAATTCAGTCCTCATCCACCCATAAATCCAAAGGAAACGAGCATTTCAAGCTCGGTCGCTATACCGAAGCAGAGTCTTCCTATTCCACCGCGATGTCAACACTTCCGACAGGACATCTCTTGCTGATTCCCCTGCACAACAATCGAGCTGCAACGCGGCTCAAACTCGGCCAGTCCCAAGGCTCCATCGAAGACTGCACGACGGTCATCGAGCTTGTGGGGCCGAGCTACCATCCGTCGAGGGAGGCTGCCTTGCCTCCAGACATGGCGGAAATCAGACTGGGTGATGCTCTCGTCAAAGCGACCACCAAACGAGCGCAGGCGTGGGAGATGGCCGAGAAGTGGAAAAATGCGGTGGATGATTGGGAGAGCGTCATGGGATTCGACCCAATCCTCTTAGGGTCATCTGTGGCGTCCACCAAGAGCCTCGCAACCGACGGGGCGAGAAGAGCGAAAAAGATGCTAGAGGGTAAAGACCAATCCGAGCCCGTTGTGGCTCGGCCGCCGGCGAAAGTAAAACCTACACCAAGAGCAGCGAACGTATCAAAATCTGCGGCGGTGTCCGAGTTGCGAAAGGCGAATCAGGTGGCGGAAGCTGAATCAAACGAACAACTCCAGCTCAAAGACTCGGTCGACGCGCGGATCGTCGCGTGGAAAGGCGGCAAGGAGGATAATCTGAGAGCTTTGATTGCGAGCTTGGATAAAGTGCTGTGGGAAGAAATCATGAAAGGCGGATTGAAGGTTGGCATTCACGAATTGATCAGCGAGAAGCAAGTCAAGATCAAGTACATGAAGGTCATCAGTCGATTGCATCCCGACAAGGTGAGAAGTCACCTCTCTCGGGCGAACGATCTGGACTCATGCTGGGTGTAGCTGAATGTCGGTAATACGACGGTCGAACAGCGAATGCTGGCTAACGCTGCGTTTGGGGCTCTGAGCGACGCGTGAGTCGACGGAATCATACAGATGTGGTCGCTGACCCTCCTCAGTTGGCAAGACTTCAACAAGTAGAGTAACGAAGTGACGACAGCAGCAGTAGCATCATGCACATCTGGGTTTGGGGTCTCCCCGCCCCTCCTTTCTCCTTCTTCACCGGACCTCCTTTGTCGCGGCCTCCTGTCAACACTGACGAGCCGAATGCGATAGAGATCCTGATGCTAGCTGAGATCCATCGTCTATCAGACCCGCGTACAGAGAACCAACTCCCGGATCGCAACAACCCACAGAATGCAGGTCGTTCCGCCCGCAGCAATCATTATCGAAACTCCCTCCCCTCTGATCCCCGGCCCTTTCATCCTCCTCTTTCTACTCCCTATCATACCCCTCCTCCTCTTCTCGATCGGAGCGCGTCCGCCCGATGGCACGAACTTGCCATTCTCGACGGACGACATCTTCCAGATGACGGCGTTCATCACCGTCGCGGGTGCGGTGGTGCTCTGTGTCGGCGTCTATCCCGGTGCGTTTGGGAGCGTCGCGACGTGGATCAAGCAGGGTGGAACGGGTGGGAGTCTGAGTGTCAAAGAGTGGTGGTGGAGACAGAAGGCTGCGGAGCCGTCCCCGGCGCTGGAAGGCAGACGGCAGCGAGCGATCAGCCCCCCTCCTCCAATGCTCGGATATATGCCTTCGAGACAGCGACATGCGTTACCAGCCAAAGTTCGCTATCATACACCTGGAGTTAGATATACGCAACCAGAATATGGCTGGCGTAAGGTGGACGACGACTACGAGGACGAGGACGAGGATGATGATGGAGACGAAGATGACTTTCTCGTTGAGTATGCGGATCATCAGCCTCGACAGCTAAGACCAGGATCACCTCACCGAGGAGCAAGATTCAAAGCCTATGCCGAGCATATTGGCGGCCGACGAGCCAATTGGTGGGACTGGCCGATGGGTGCTCGGGCCATGCCACAACGCCGCCGCACCGTGCGGAAAACGAGGCTCGTACCAAAGCCCAAACCAAGACCCAGACGCCCTCTGCGGCCACCCGCTCCACGAGAACCCCGCATCGAGGTGGTGCATGCGCCTCCAGAGATTGTCCTCCAGGAGCCGGTGGTATTTGAACCGCCCCTGCCCCTACTAGGTCGGTATCTATTTCGTATTCCGCCATCATTGCCATGGGAGCGGACTGACGAGCCGCAGAATTGCGAGACTTTCCAGACTATGCGAGCAAACAACTCGCCTACATCCGCGAGGGCTTCCTGAACCGCTTCTACTCCGACCGCCCCCCGGACCAGGGCTCGTTCCTCCTCGGAGGGGGTCTCTTGATTGTCATCCTTGTGCTCGGTCTCGGTCATCTCATCGGAGCAGGGTACGACCAGGACGCCGCGTCTTCTTCCGCTTCTCGATCAAGTTCTGGCTCGGGCCCAGAGCTTCCCAGCTGGGTGAAGCGAGAGCTGCGGAAG
This sequence comes from Tremellales sp. Uapishka_1, assembly GCA_035521475.1. Lineage (NCBI taxonomy): Eukaryota > Fungi > Basidiomycota > Tremellomycetes > Tremellales > Tremellales sp. Uapishka_1. The sequence continues at coordinate 3,506 of JASZXS010000225.1, read as the reverse complement.
CGGGCGGACGAGACGCCTGAGCAGACCGCGAAGCGGGTGGCGGACGAGAAGAAGGCGGAGGAGCAAAAAGACAAGGAAAAGGCGAAGAAGGAAAGCAAAGAGGAGACGGAGAAGCGGCGCAAGGCGGAAAGAAGGAAACGCGAGGGTGAGGAGAAAGTATTGGCGAAAGAACTCGAAAAGGCGGGTAAGAGGACTGGAAGCGAGGGCGAGAAGGCGAAGGACAAGGAGAAGGAGAAGAAGAAGGAGGGCGAGGGGGCCGAGAAGGAGACAGGCGGGAAGAAGGATGAGAATGGAGATGAGGCCGGCGGGAAGATGGACGACAAGAAGAGGCCTGGGCTGGGGACGCGGCTCAGGAAGGCGGTATCGGGCAAGAAGTCCTCCGGAGAACCAGCAACCGCAGCACTTCCGGAAACGCCACCGATACCGCAGACGAAAGTGAACAGTGGGCCCGCGTGGCATGCAGCGGACCAGGCAGTCGCGCATGCGGCTATTGCGCAGAGCACGAGCAATGCGCAAGTGCTGGCGGATCGAATGACGGCAGAGAAAAGAGCCGGCGGTGGGTGAAGATGGGTGCTGTCCTGGAGATATTACAGGATTTATACCCAGCTCATCCTTCTGTTGCCCCATGCGATCCCTCTCCTTTCATCGCAGAGGCAGCGATTCACCGTGCTCAGAATGCAAAAGTAACACGCAAGACACGTTCTCAATCAGGTGAATGCCGGTGTCGAGCGCAACACGTAAAAGGACGCTGTCGACTCCTCCCCTCCCGCTGCATCGTCTTACCGGCTCTTCACCTCGCTCTTCGCTCCCCAGCTCACCTCCGCCAGGGTCGACATCTGCTCCTCCCGCCGCTTTCGCCTGTACAGCCGACTATTCACCATTTTCAGCTCCCCATTCTTCATCGCCGCTAGAATCATCGCTCCGAGCCTCTTCTTGGCCGCCACCTCGGCCTTCGAGAGCTTGATCGGCACGCTGGTCGGGGTCGTCGCGGGCGACTCGGTGGTCGGCGACGACAGCGGCGGGGGCGGAAGGTTGATGGTGTAGAGCGAGGGGGGCTGGTGGAACCCTTCCTGCTGTCGAGCAGGTGTGGAACCGGCGGTCGCGGTCGCACTGGCGGTTGAGAGGAGCGACGAGTGAAAGGCAATCGGCTGCGTCGGGAAGTATGACATGGATCGCAGGCGGATGGACGAGAACTGATGGTCAACAATGAAGTGAATGATATGTGCTGTTCTGCGGATGGTGGAATACCACGGAAATGTCCTCAAATACTGACACGGACCCGCCCGGACATACGAAAGGACCGCCCGCTCGCGGTGTGACAAAGGATCATGGCCGAGAGTCTCGCCGAGACGCTCAATGGAGTGAACAATCATAACTGCAAGCCTTTGCGAGGATTACTGATTGCCCGATATCTTCCGTAGGTCTTTGAACCGGCGGACATGCGAAAAGAAGAGGAGCAAAGACCCAACGCACGCCGTTTGCCTCACTTTTGATCGCGGTAGGCCCACATCGGTTGCACGAATGAACCGCTTCAGCCTGTCCATACGAAGCAGGGGATACAGTTTGGCGCTATGACGTCGGCACTGAGAGGTTCTGAACCCTGGGAAGCAGCAAACGGGGGGGCGTCCGAAAAGCTCGGTGCGGGTATCCTGCCCGTAATTCGTTGGTCTGTTCTCTCGAACAGTGCATCATATCGGCTGCTCATTACATAGCAGCAAACTCGTCTGCGGCCTAGAGCATAGTCAGTATAAGAATCGAAGGATCAATCCGACACAAACCTGTACGAGAAGGGCCTTAATCCCGTCCTCTTTGGCGGAATGTCCCGCATCATCGACAATCTTCAACTGCATCCCCTCTCCCCAAACCTTTTTCAAATCATATGCCGATCGAGCCTTAATGGACATGAGCTCTCAATGGTGAGCAGCCACACTCCGCAGCTCACCGGGCAAACTACATCGTATCTCCCCTGGACGGTGATGCATGGCAGGTGGCGGCTGTGATGGCCGTCAGCTGCAGTGTCACCAGAGACGGGGCACGGGGCTTGACTTGCATTTTCGCGATGTTCTCTTCCTTCAACAACCAGCCGTCCTCTTCGAAGAAGCCCTAATGTGGATGAACTACTTGACCAGCGGACAACAACAAGGAGCACTCACACGATTGACAAAGTAATGGCACTCGACCCTGGCGAACGCTCTGACAGAGCTGGTGAAACGACGTCTAATCGTTTACAGACCGAACTCACAAGGCCCAGTCATCTGCTTCGGCTTTCGCAATGTCTTCCGCATTGGTCCTCAACCGAGACGTCGACATTTCCCATTTGCTCCATGCCTTGGCGGCGGGGATACGGATGGTTGCGTCGGGCGAGGTCAGGCGGGTATAGTACGCCTTCATCATGTCGAATCGCTCCGCTTCTGGGATGGGAGCGACGTAGTCGTCCCTGCATCGTGTGTAAGGGAGATACGAAGGACATCGATGAGCTTAGACGTACCAGGCTTCCGGGAAAAGATCTACATTTGAGTCAGCGTTGATCGCGCTTGATCCAAGGTTGCGGTCATGAGCTCACGACTGGTCCCGTTCTGGTAGAAAAATTCAAGCTCGCTTCTACGTAGCATAAAGATACCTCGCATGATCAAAGCGGTGCAACGTTCTGGATGAGTCTGGGAGTACGCAAGAGTCAACGTCGAGCCCCTGCATTGTCGCTTGCATCAGCAATCAACCTCGTGTAGATCCCGTAGATTCAGTTAGACAAGAGGAGGACTGAGTCCTCTTATCTTCTGCAGCCCAGTCTGGCACGGCATTGAGCCTAACGGAGAGCCTCCCCGTCCTCGGACCCCCCTCGCTTGAGCCTCAAGGTCGTGGAGGAATGAAAAGCGTCCTCTAGCCTTTCGAGTGCTCTCGCCTAACTCCGGAGCAGCGACTTACCAAGATCCGCCGAATACCATCCACTTGTCGATTCCCAGCTTTTCTCTCAGGGCCTCGATATCAGCAACGAGAGACCAAGTGTCGTTGCCCTCGAGCTCGGCGGGCCTACTCTGCGTTAGCTGTCTTTTGTGGAGGAGCTGCCCTCCACGGTGGGACTCGCGTAGACTCACGGCGTACTCTTTCCCGAGCCTCTCTGGTCCAGCCTGACGACGCGGTATACTTTGGGGTCAAAGTAGACGGTGTCCTTGGTGTCGGTGCCGCCGCCTGGCCCTCCGTGGCTGCCGGTGGGGAGATAAGGACGGGTGATGTATGGTGTCGTACCACGCTTACAGAAAGATCACTGCGCAGGATCAGCGATGTATCGAGGGTCACGGAGGGAGATAAGGTGTCTCACCTGGTTTGCCTTCCGGATTACCACTCTGTGCATAGCTGAGAGGAGTCAATTATATAAATTCCATTGGGGTTGATAGCTTCTCACTAGATGTTGTGGAGGTCGGATACTTTGAGGTATCCGTCATTGTACGGGTCGGCTGCGGGATAAACCATGATGAGCTTGGGAGCGGATTGGAGGGAGGAGGGGGGAA
>JASZXS010000224.1:0-25838 GCA_035521475.1 Tremellales sp. Uapishka_1 | reverse complement strand
GAGGGGAAGCAGGGAGCGCAGGAGGGGGAGGTCGACTTCGTGCAGGGTCGTCACGATACCCCCGGGAATGGGGATTTCGTCCGCAGAGGTGGAGGCCACATCGACGCGAGCTTGGCCAAACCGGCCGGCACGGCCTGCGATCTGCTTGATCTGCGTGAGCGACAGCGGGACTTCCTCTTTTCCGTTGAACTTCGTCAAGGATTCAAAGACCATGCGGCGGATTTTTCTGCAACCCAGTCAGACACGAAACAGCAGGATAACACTGTTTACGGAGACATCACTCACAGGTTCAAGCCCATTCCCACCGCATCGCTCGCGACGAGCACCTCTGCTCTTCCGTTCTCGTCGTTGAAGTCCTTGGCCTGCTCTGCCCGCGTCTCGGGCGGGAGCGCGCCATATACCACCGCGCATTTCTTGCCCGCTTTCGCCTCGACAAGTTTCTTGACCGAAAAGATGTTCGTCCGTGAGAACGTGACGATGCAGTCGCCAGGCTCGACGTTGTTGAAATCGCTCTCGAGACTCGTTTCTGCAACCTCCAGGGGCGTGAGACGCTCGTACCGATGGATCGTGAGCGTGTCCCCGAGCCGGGCGATGAGGTCCGTCAAGAGATCCACGGTCGTTTCGTCTCCACACAGGTGGACTTCTTTCGCCATGACGTTCAGGACAGCGGCGGTCCATGATCCCCCGCGTTGGGTATCGCCCAGCATCTGGATCTCGTCGATGACGACCACGTCGAACGGCTCCTTTTGGATACACGGCAGCATCTCCACCGTGCAGCTCAGCAGCCCAGCCTCGGGATCGACTATTCGGCGCTCTTCCCCGGTGAGGAGATTGCACTGACGACCTTGCCCATTCAGATCGCCTACGGAACCGAGGTTCATCCGCTCCCACACCTCGTGCGCGAGAAGACGGAGGGGACCCGCATAGGCGCCCCGGTTCGCCCTCGAGAGGGATTTCAGCGCATTGTATGTTTTACCAGAGTTGGTTGGGCCGATATGGAGGTGAAAGTTCCGCGAGAGGGCGCGAGCAGGCTGCTCGAATGGGAGGCGGGAAAGGTCGGTCGTGGCGAGGATGGCGGAGATGTGCGGGCGGAGGGAAGCGGGGACGAAAGGCGATGCGAGGAAGGAGCGAAGGAAGGTGGATTCGAGAGCCGGGATGAGGTTCTCGTCGAGCGACGCAGAGAGGAGCGAATCATAGTCCCAGGCGGAGGCAAGCTCGTCGTTCTCCAGCTGATGCTTGATCGAGTCCACCCAGCGGGCCACGGAGCCATCGATGAGCTTCGGCGTGAACCCATAGGCGACGAGTCGCTCGGTCGTCCGTTTCGATTTCGACCACTCGTCGATTCGGTCATGTATGGTATGGTTCAGCTGTGGCAGCGTCAGAGCCCGTGCAGGCCGCGATACGAATTTCGTCGACGCCGCATCCTTGACCGACGACAGTTTTGCCATTGATTTCTTTTGACGCTCCTGGATGTCTTGGGCAGAGCCATAGCGCTGGGCAGGGAGAGAGGTGCTGATTGGTCGAGAGAGGCGGGCGAGGCATTGCCGACATATTGGTCGACGTATTAGGCGAGCCACGATCGTCGCTGTGCGCAGGACCATGGTATGAGGGATATCAAAGTTGGAATCTATACAGAAGGGTTCATCATGGCTGAAGTGGAAATGATAGCAACGAAAATCTAAAATGAGGGGAACAGATTACGCCGCTTGGAAATGAGCCGCTCCTTTCCATAGATGACCTCTTCAATAACATCACCCATCAACACAACACAATCAACGAATAGTACAAGAGCACAGCAGTCGAGACCAAGGAGAGAGGTATCAGGAATACAAGGCGCACTTCTGTGAAGAGAACATACTTGTCTTTTCCGTATTGACATCATGTCGGGTGAGCTAGGACTTCCAACCGCTACGCCTGGAGCCTGACCCCTTCACCCCAGGGGCGTTCTCTCATCCTGCCCCTGCAGCTTCGGCGGGATCTGCTCCGCCAGCCGCTCCGCCCTCCAAGATGGAGATCGAGCGCAAGTTGTCCTTCAAATCCGCCGCTCGACCCTCTGTAGACTCGCCCAAAAAGCCGAGGGTGAGTTTCTATCCCTGCTGAGAGCGTATTCGCTGAATCGATCTCCCCCCGACAGAAACCCTCTGGCGGTCCTCCGCTCTCCGTTTCCATGCTATCCGGCAACGAATCCGATACATCGTCCGTGACGTCCACCGTTCCACAACCGCAGCTGTCGCCACTGCTTTCTCCGACTGGCGGGCTGACGGCTATCGTCGAGCGACATATGCGGATCGGGGAGGAATCAGAGGAGGAGTTCGAAGATGAGGTTGAAGGGGAAGGGACGGACGAGGACGACTTGGAAATGGTCGAGGGGCGAGAGGGCGAGCTCGAGCGGGACATGGAGGGCGAGCGGGTCGTTAAGAGTGGATACCTGTACAAGAAGCAGGAGCGACGAAAGGCGAGTAGGCTGTGCTGTTGCGAGGGTCCGTGCTGATTTCTATGCTAGGCCTGGAAGAAGAGGTGGTTTGTGTTGAGAACCGTCAAGGTGGCGTATTACAAGGACGACAAGGTGGGTTTCTTGCCTTTCCATTAATATCCTCTACTTCGAATTATTTGCAACCATGAACCCATGTCCTCTGGAACTGTTCCATCCCGAACATTTATTCTTCCGTCTCCATCTACAATTACTGACGCTCGTCCACCAGGAATACTCGCTCTGCCGCCTGATCGATCTGCAGACGGTGCACACCGTCGCCCCCGTGACGGTCAAGAAACACCCCTTCTCTTTTGGCATCGTCACCAACAAGCGCACCTTCTTCGCCAGAGCGGCCTCGCAGGACGAGATGGAAGAATGGGTCCGGGCGTTCAACGGCGTCCGTCGCAAACTTGCCGAGAGCCAAGAGAACCCGCGCGGGGGAATGGCAATCCCCTCGCGCGCCCCGGCCCCAGCAGAGCGACCCGAGATCGACACCCACCCCGGCACGTTTTCGTCCGTGTTCTCTCAAACAGCCTCGACGAGTGGATCGCCCACCTCGAATCCCAACTACTTTGGCAGCTTCCGCCACCCGTCCCTACCCATCGGGGCGCGCCAGGCGCCGCCGCTGCCTATCCAAATCACCAACCCCCCAGTTACGCAACCACTCTCCCAATCCCAGAGACGCGAGCCGTCCGCGTCCTCGATCTCGTCTGCGGGACTTCCGCTACCACCCGTGATCAATCAGAGCTCGGACGAGGACGAGGCGTACTTTTCCGACCCAGCCGCAGCGTTCGAGTCGCTTGCTATCTCTCACCCCGCACCTCCGACGCCGCACCACCCGACTCTCGTAGATCCCAACAAGGTGATCCTCTCGGCTTACCTGATGAAACGGTCCAAGGGACGAGGAAGGCGCAAAGTCTGGCGCAAGCGGTGGTTCTACCTCACCTCGCAAGGGTTGACGTATACGAAGTCGCACATGGTGGGTATCCTTGCCGTTCTACTACTCCTGCTCCATCCTTCCAACATACCTTATTTCCCTGCTCTTTACCTCCTCCTATCTCATGTTTATCCTCCTGGCGCAATATAGCTAACACGCTGCAGGACTCGCGCGCACTACGCTTCATCCCCCTCTCCTCCGTGCTGGACGCACTGGAATTCGCGACCCCGACCCAATCGTCCTTGTCCCAATCCGACGACCCTTCGCCCTCGGCTCCCAGACCAACGGCCGAGGAAAACATCTTCCGGATCATCACGCCGAAACGAACGTACGTGCTTTGCGCCCCGACAGAGGAGGACGAGATCAAGTGGCTCGCGGCGTTCCGCGCGCTGCTCGATCGCGAGAGAGGGGAAACGCCGCTGGGGCCGATACAGTCGCAGCCGCAGCAGCCTGCGCCCGTGGAGACCAGCGCCGGTATTGGGAGTGGGGCTGGCGCGTGGAGCGGGACCGTGACTAGTTCTGCTGCTGGTCAAGGCAGTGGGCTGGCGAGGGGTCGGAGCGCCACGCAGTCGGCCAAGAGCGCCGTGGCGGACGTGGTAAAGCGGTTCCACCACGAAGGGAGCGAAAGGACGGGGCTGCGCTAGGGTGATGTGCCGGAGAATGGCAAGAGGAGGGGATTCTCAGCTCTGGGATAGCTATTCATTCATCCGATAATCCATTCCCCATAATTTCGGTCGTCCATAATTCGGTCGATAGTGTCGTCTAGGTGCGAGAAGGGTAGGCATGATTCATATTATTTGCATTATATCTATTCCGTCTAGACAGGTGATCCTGGGTTCAGGTGGATATCCGACCAGGCTAAGTCAAACAGGGTATGGGTATACAAACGTATTGTCTACAAAACAGTCCGGGCCAGAATGGGAAGACTTCCAACCTCTCAGATCTTGATTTCCGACCAGATCACCGGGAGGAGAACGACGCAGGCGGCATAGAACTAGCGGCGTTGTCAGTCACCTTGCCTTGCAGAGAACAAATCATGGGGACAATGGACATACCACTCGTCCCGACGTTATCACCAGGCCGGGCATGTCGAGCAAGGTCGGCTTGTGAGGCTTTTCGCCTGATCTCGGGGGCGGGCCGACGGTCAGGAGGATGTAGATCGAGTACAGGGCGACGGCGAAGAAGTGGTAGAAAAGGAGGATCGGTTTGGGTGTCAGACTGGGTGAAGGATTGGGTCAGCGCGTAACATGACGGCGTCGTGTGAAGGCACTCACGCCGACAAGAGTCCCACGGGGCCCGCGACGCATTCCCCGCCGAGCTCAAAGTACCTAAAGCACCCTTCTCTTAGGACCTCTAGGTTCGAGTCTGGGCAACCTATCAGCGAGTACTCTTCGACGCACGATGAGAGAAACGCACCCTCTGCCCCGCCAAACAGGTCGTACAGTGCCATCGAGAGGATATTGACCACGCCCGCGAGCCTCTTGCGGCGCCAGAACCACTCCCTCAGTCTCCCCGCAATCTCGTCCCAATTCTCCAGCCCTGCTCTGCCCGCCGGCAGTTTCTCGTCCGGGCGAAGATATTCTGTCAACAAGACCGCGTCGTTGAACGCGACCGTCATGCCGCCGCCGGTGAGTGGGTGGCGCATGTTCCATGCGTCGCCAATCATGATGCAGCCCTTGAGCGAGGTGGATAGACCCTGCATCGAGGGCGGGAGGAACGAGTTGGGCATGGTGCGGAGACGCGAGGCGTCGAGGGCGGCGAGGATGGAAGGGTGGGTCGAGGACGGCAGGTGGGGGAGGTAGGCGTCGATGATGTGTTCCTTCGGGGCTGTCAGCGGGGTCTACAAGAGAATTCTTCAGGAGAGGGGGAAATCACCTTCAAGGACCCGTCGGCGAGCGACGGGAGTTTGCCCTTGACGTCAACGAGCATCCGGGTCTCGTGCGCCTTGTCGGCGATCTGGTACAGCAGCACCGGGCCGTTCGGCGTTAAACAGACCGTCCCATGGCGCGGCATCGGCATCTCGGTGTCCTTGAGGATCAGGCCGACGAAATGCGACCGCGTCTGCGGGACGGGTACCCTCGCGCCCTTCTGCGTCCTGAATTTCGAAAAGCACCCGTCGGCAATGATCGTCAGCGGGGCGTAGATCTTGCGCGTCGTCGTTGTGGTCGTCGTCGCCCCGTCGGCAGCCTTGGACTTGAAGGACGCGGCGACGCCGAGGACGTGGTCCGTGTGCGGGCAAAAGAGCAGTTCCTTGACCGTCGCTTCGAGCACCACGAGTCCCGGGGCGTGTGAGCGGCATTTATCGCGGAGCGCAGAGATCAGCCGGCCGTGGTGGAACGACCTGCCCTCCTTTTTCCCAGATTGCGAGTCGAGGCGCCACCCTTTCTCCACCGAGACAGAGGCTTCCGTACGGTCCTCGCCCTTTCCTTCGCCGACAAACGCCTCGAGCGATGGATAGGGTATCCCGACCATCCGCTCGCCCGAGACGACACAGTAGCCCTCCACCCCAACTGCATCGATCCCGTCGAGGCAGTCGCCCATCCCTAGGGTCTGAAGCGCGGCCACCCCACCAGGCTGGAGGAGTTCACCGACGATCCGATCGGGTTCCGATAGGTCTCGTTCGAGCAGGAGAACCTGGCGGCCAGAGTTCTGGAGGGCAAAGGCGAGGGACGCGCCGGCGATGCCTGCGCCTATGATGATGACTTCCGGCTCGAGGGAGTGTAGCTGGGGCAGGGGGGTCAGCTGCAGATACGGTAGGGGATCGGGGCCAGATCGCGTACCTGGGTATATGATGGTCCTGCTTCGCTGTCTCGGCCGGTGGTGGATGATGAAGGGGACATTTCAACAGAGTGTGTTTGATTATTATAGATGGATAGAAGTGAACCACAGATACAGAATGTTGTCTTTATATATTCTGATTCATTCCAAGAGTCGTCCGATACGCACGCTCCTTTTCTGCCTCCGTTCCCCGCCGATCTCCTGTTGACTCCGACAGGCGGCGAAGGCCGCCAGCCATAGGAGCCCCTTTCGGCGTCGTCGTGGCTCTGAAACTGCAGTCAGATACCCACCACAAAGGTCGGAATCGAAAAGGCATCTTGGGGTAAGCAGCGCTAGTAAAGTCGAGCTGGCCGACTGCCCCGGGACGACAGCTCTGTCATCTCTGTAGACAAGCGGCTGGCATATCTTCTCATGAACCACTCATCTACCTCTAAGCACCGCCGTCCGCACCGGGAGCACTGCTCGTCCCCGCCGCACCCGACTGCGGGGTACCCAACCCGGACGCCATGGCCATCCCAGCCTGTCCCGCCTGTGTCGCCGCCAATCGCGCCTTCTTCTTCTCTGCCTCGGCCTCCTTCTCCGCCTCGATCGTCGCAACAATCTTTTCAATTTCTGACTGCTCGAGATTCTACCCTCATCGTCAGCTTTATCCATGCACTACGGACACGGCGAGACCTACTGTGACAACCCCATAGCTCTCCATAACTGACAGTTCAATGTTCTTGGCGCCCGTTTGAACGACTTCCAGCAGACTCTTGACGGCGAGCTTGATCGTGTCCTCTCGCGAGGCCGCCTCGACATAGTTCTTTTCCAGGAATTCCCGCACGACCTTTTCTGATCGTCCGATAGCACACGCCTGTTCGGTTGTCAGCATTTCAGCGACTTGCAGCAGACACTTTGACCCACCTTCCATGCGTAGTAGATACCTGATGGCTCGGTCTGGTACAGTCGGGGAATCGTGTCGTGTGGGTCAAAACCGACAATCAGACACGAGATGCCGAACGGTCGTACACCACCGGACTGTGTATATCTCTATTACACGGAGATCAGTCTCCTTCCCAGCTTGATGACAACAGTCGACAAACCTGCTGAATTCCCGCGACATGCTTTGTTATATACTCGACCGAGACCGGGTCCTCCACTGTCAGTCGGTGTGATTGGCATTCGATTCTCGCCTTGTCGATCAGTATTCGGCCATCAGCCGTCAGACCTGGATGAAGCTGTTAGTTCACTGTCCGTGACGAGTTCCCTCACAGCCACCCACCAGCAAAAGCGACGCAGATATGATCATCCAGTAGAGCAGTCTTCTGCACCGTCCGTGCTTCTTGCAGCTGCAGCACCGATTTCTTCTCGACACCAAGGACCACACACGAGGCACCCTTCACTCCCACCTACAAGCAGCTATCAGTGTCTGACACACGCAGGCTTCACATAGCTGCTTCGACCTACAGCTGCCGTCCCTTTCCTCACGGCCTCGGCAGCATAGTCAACTTGGAACAGCTGGTTGGGAGGTCAATATTGAGCACCAAGGTGGAAGTTGATCGACTGACATGTCCATCTGGAGAGAAGACGGTGAGAGCTCTGTCGTATGACCTGGACATCGGAGAGCGAGTTTGAGGGTTAAGATTTGTCTACAAGGGGAGAATTGGCTCTATGGGAGGCGTAGAATTGCTGAAAGACAAGGTGCAGAGAGGCAATGTGTGTGGTATATGGTCTCGAAAGACGCTTGTGCAAGTGGACATCGACGCGTAATGGCAATGGTGGAGATAACGGCGATATGAAGATGTGGCAGCTTCTCACGAGGATGGTCCGGGTGGCAGTTGCCGGTTCTTTCCTCCTGTTAAAGATCCACCATTGTATCAGTATTGAGCGGGACCCAACATGCCGTCGCAGAGTAGGCAGAGAGTCACTGCCAAGAAAGCACAGGACGTAGCAGATGATGGTGAGCTGATATCCCCCATGAGTCATGACATCAGCTGACAGCCTGTAGCACCACCTCTAGTCGAAGAGGGTGAGCTGCTTCTTTTCCTCCGAGAGAAATGTGCAGCTGACGATCAGCCAGAGCAGGATAGAGAAATCCAATCTCTCCGAGCCAAGAACGCCGCTGATTCTCGCCTGGCAATCAACGTCCTCGATGCCGGCGTCGTCGGCGCATTCCTCATGTCAGCCGATTTCATGTTCCCCAACTACCTCCTGATTCCCCCCTAGATCCCTCTTCCAGCTCTACACCCACCTCCTCTCCTCAACTCTTCCTCTAGCGCTCCTCTCCACTGCCCTCATTCCCTTCTCCGCCTCGCCCGCCCGTTTCCAACCCGCAGCATCCGCAATCAAGTATCACAAGTACATGATCGGCCTGCACGCCGCCATGTATTTCCTCGCCGGTGGCATTGCGGCAATGGCCCTCAATCCGGAAAACATCAAGGACCAGCCAAAGTACCCTGTCGCGTTGATGTGGGCGCTGCCGGCGATCCTGGCTGCGGCGGTCGAGGTCCAGCGTCGGGGCGACAAGGAGACGGCGGAGGAGATCGAGCGGTTGGAGAAGAAGAAGTACAAGCTGAAGGGCGCTTGAGAAGCAGTCGTCGAGTGTTTGTCTGTATGTATGTACCAGGTATGTAACTGTATTCCACCTGGTATTCCGATCTGGACCGCGGCGAGCCCTCGTCGATCATCTGTGGCAGTAATTAAGCCAGGTTGTTGGGCGTCGGTCCCAAACATGGCGGGGGCTGAACAGCATTCAGGTGGTCTTTTGTATTTATCTCGACGCGCGATGCCATCGAAGGGTCTCTTTTCCTAGACTCCGTATTCGAAACCCCCATGTCGTACACTCCGCGCCCCTCGCTCAAGCCAGGAGACCGTCGGGATTCCAAGGTGCGCTTCTCGCGAGCCGAGACGGAGCCGGTGGGCACGATGGCGTCGGACTCTACCGCTCACGGGGTGCATCACCCACGCACCGAGCCACCCTTCCAGCCTCCCCCACAAGCACAACAAGTCTACGATATCAACGACTATCCCTTTGGCGAAGAGATCGCTCTGACCGAGTCGCGGGACCAGGAACCCGAGGCCCCTCCAGCCGAGTACGAGCAGACCACCAACTTGGACGACGCGTATACGCCTCCTCCGGCGCGCGTCGGCGCGAGGCGGTACACCAATACCCAGATCCACCGCCCCACCCTCGATACCCTGCTCTCTGGCGAGACGGCGCACTATGAATCCCCGAACCAGAACATCTCTCCGCGGGGCTCGACGATGATCGATCCGAACCTGAACGCCGAGACCTTTGCTTACCAGTCCCCACGCCCGAACGTCCGGGCGAGCCTCGTTATGCCGTCCAGTCCACGGCAAGAGGTCTTCGTGGAAGGGTCTCCCAGGGACAGGGGGATGCGTGCATCGATCCAGGACACCCCATCAAGACGGCTACTCGAGTACCAACGAGCCTCGCTGCCAAACCACTCGCCGGTGATTGCCTCACCGCAGTTTGGGTCGCCGAGAATGCCACCGCATCGGACCACACCTGCCCAGTCACCCGTCGTGGACGTCTTCAATCGATCCCGGGAGTACGACCGACCGGCATACTACGAGCAAGACCGCGAGCGGCTCTCGCCCGTGCCGCCGTATCAGCATACCCCTCGCGGATCGTATGCGCAGCGAGATAAGGACCGAGAAGAGTACTATGAGCGGGAGAAACGGCACTTTGGCTCGGACGCGACGCTCCGGGGAGACTATGACGAGCCCTTTGACCGGCGGGGACGAGATCGCGAGAAGGTGCGGAATAAAGAGTACCGCCGGGCGCGATCCCTCTCCTCCGAGACGAACCACGGGATGCGACGTCGCACGACCCGCGAGATCGAGGAGCAGGAAGAGGAGGAAGATTACCAAGTGAAGTCCGGCGTCTTTTCGCAGCTGCTGCGGATCACGGGCGGGATGCGCAGACGACATTCTCACAATCACGGGATGGAGTCGCGCTCGACCTCGGCGGCGGGCGGTGATCTGCCGACGATGAAGAGTCTGGGGATGAAGCGGCGGTCGAGCGCGGCTAGCACGGTGTATGGCGGCGAGCTCGACGATTATGATCCGCGCGTCACGGGGCAGAAGAAGAGGGTCGGCCGGGGCAGGCGGGGGAGCATGGGCGATTTCGAGGGGGACGGCAAGAAGAAGCGCCGGGCGAGTATCCAGTACCACGTCGCGGGTACGTAGCGAGTATTGTTGCGGAAGAGGAGGATGCTGATTCGCAGACGTCTGCGCAGACATCATCACCCGCCAGAACTTTATCCTCAAGCTCGCGAAAGCGCTCATGACGTTTGGCGCGCCCTCGCACCGGATCGAGTCGCAGCTGTCGGCCACGGCGCTCGTGCTCGAGATCGACGCGCAGTTCATCCACTTCCCCTCGATCGTGATCGCCTCGTTCGGGGACCAAGAGACGCGCACCTCCGAGACGCACTTCATCAAGGCCTCGGGCGGCCTCGAGCTCGGGAAACTGCACAAGGTGCACTCGATCTACCGCGCGGTCGTACACGACCAGATCGACGCCGAGGAAGGGATACGCCGGATCCACAAACTGCTCCGCTCGCCCCTCGAGTACAATCTGTGGCAGCGGATGATCCTGGGGTTCATGCTCAGCGGCATGGTCTGCCCGATCGCGTTCAATGGGAGTCTGATCGATGGGCTCGCGTCCGGGTGCGGGGGCATCCTGCTCAGCTTTCTGCAGCTCCACGTCGCGAGCAAGTCGGCCATGTACAATAATATCTTCGAGATCAGTATCGCCACCATTATCTCGTTTGCGGCCCGGGGACTGTCGACGACGAACCTGTTCTGTTACCAGGCGGTGGTCAGTGCGGGCGTGGTCTTGGTCCTCCCGGGATACACGATTCGTCAGTCACGGTCCTTATTTCGTCTGGCAAAGACGCTGACAGACACCCATCAGTGTGCGCAAGTCTGGAGCTAGCGTCCAAGAATATCGTCTCGGGCTCGGTCAGGATGGTCTACTCCATCATCTACTCCCTCTTTCTGGTGAGCAAGCTCCTCCTTGTTTTCTCGATAGCCTCTATTCCGTCTGTTCTAACTAACACCCTACAGGGCTTCGGCATCACCATCGGCTCCGACCTGTTCTACGTCGTCGACCGTGTCGCCCGACGCAACTCCAACATCGCCCTCGCCGCCGCCAACAATGTGCTCAACATCCACGGCACCTTCATGCCCGACCTGCAGAACGCCACCTTCGCCGCGTTCAACGGCTCGTTCACCTTTTCCAACGAGACCACGAACCAGATCAACGCGAACCTCAACAAGGGCTCCATCATCTGTGTCCGCGACGTCGTATGGCCATGGTACCGCCAGTCGATGCCGCAGGTGTATCTCTTTGCGCTGGTGCCCGTGTTCTCGACCCTGCTGTGTCTGTGGAACATGCAGCCCATCCGGTCGAAGCAGCTCCCAGTCATGGTGTTTATCAGTTGTATTGGGTTCCTCACCAACACCCTCGGAAACAAGTACATCTTCAACCGAAGCGACGTCGTCAGTGCCATCGGCGCCTTCGTAGTCGGGTGAGCACTCTTTGCTGGTCGTCAAAGAGAGCAGGTTAACGCTTGCCGCAGTGTTCTCGGAAACGTCTACTCGAGACTCTTTGGCGGGACCGCGTTCACGTCAATGGTCACCGGTGTCTTGTTCTTGGTACCCGTGAGTATGCAGTCTGAAAGTGGTGCCAGCGTATCTGATCGAAATGCCATCCCCAGTCTGGTATCTCCGCCGCTGGTGGTCTAGCCATGTCCAATAACGCCAAAGAAGGCGATTCTTACAGCCAGGGGTTGGTCATTGGGTTCCGGATGGTTCAAGGTATGTGGTCCAGAGCGCCATGTATGACAGCCGCTGAAGGTCTGTTCGGCAGTCGCCATCGGTATCACGGTACGTTCCGCCACCCATCACGGGTATGGGAATGTAGATCTCGCTGACATGGCTTCAGGTCGGACTCTTCGGATCGGGTCTGCTAATCTACTCTTTCGGGAGGAAAAAGGGGGCGGCGCTGTTCGCCTTCTAAGCTCTCTCACTCGTTTGCGACGTCATTACGCACTGCATTGTATCCACTAGATTCCCATTGTACTGCAGGATCCGTTGTCTTTTGCTTTATATGCAGCTTATCACGCCCAACCTCAAAGCGGCTTTGCATCTGATGGCTCAATCCAAGCTCACCTCGGGATACGGTCTAATGAGCTCCGACAAGAGGTCCTATCGAATTTGTGAAATGAAGTCGCCTGGTTCCTGTAGCACGGGCAACACTGCCACATTCAGGAGATATACGGGTTATTCTCCGGAGGTGGCGGTGGAAGTCGTCAAAGTGCCACAATGACATTTGGACATCTATCTTGCGGGTGGGCGTGCCAGCTTGGGCAGATAGTGCACTCTAGAACAAGCGAGACCATAGGTTGCTCTTCACAGAGGATATACCCTTTTCCACAATCGGAAATTCAACATGAAATAAGGACGATATAGGGAAAGAACACAGCCATGCGGCATTGAAGACGCATGCATGGTGGCTCATGCATGCAGCCCTATGATTTTGATTAACATAGACGACCCATAGCGCTTTACAGCGTGTCGAAGACGCAAAAACCGACGCGCTGCATCATGGAACCCAGTCCCATTCCCATTGCCAGATTTCCCGTTTGGGCAATTTTGGTTCAGCTTTTCGAAGCACGTGGCGCGCGCCACAGATCATTTTGACTGAAAATGCCACTAACCCCGGCACTGCGTTTTTCGACGCCCCGCCGCTGGACCCTACCCGCCTTTAGTCATTTCGTTCATCTCGTCGTTTTAGCAACCGTTTCTTCAATCCCACGGGTTACTGAAGAGCACAACATCGACAGCGACACGCTCCCCCTCGTAACCCGTCTCTAACCTTCATAAAAATCCTTCAAAATGGTGAGTGTGGCAATTTTCTTGATCTTCAAAAGAAACATGCTGATGTCTTTCTAGGTCAAGTAGGTCGTGTTCTACAACATTCACGGTGTCGCTGACGTCCCCACGGCTTCACGATAGACGAGATAAGAGTAAAGCGTCGATTTTTCCAGCCTTTAGAGCGAGAGAAGCTGACGACAAAAAATCATAGGAATTGATGGGTGCGATTACCGATGTTCGCGTTTGCAGGCCCAAAAACTGATCATTTCATCTCTAGACAAACCCACCAACATCCGAAACATGTCGGTTATTGCCCACGTCGATCACGGAAAGTCGACCTTGACCGATTCGCTCGTGTCCAAGGCTGGTATCATTGCTGGATCCAAGGCCGGAGACATGCGATTCACGGATACTCGGTGTGTGGAACCGCTTTCTCCTAGATGGAGAGGTAACTGATCCTCCCCTAGACAAGATGAAATCGACCGAGGAATCACCATCAAGTCTACCGCTATCACGATGTACTTCCCCCTTGCCAAGGAGGATGTCGCCGATGTCAAGCAGAAAACCGATGGTGCCACTATTTTAATCCTCATCTATAGTGAAGGTCCTGACTTTTTGCTTAGGTAACGAGTTCTTGATCAACTTGATCGATTCCCCCGGTCACGTTGATTTCTCTTCCGAAGTCACCGCCGCTCTCCGAGTCACTGACGGGTATGTTATGTTCCTTGTATACTCGGTGCCGATCGCTTATTCATCGTTTGATCGCTAGTGCCTTGGTGGTCGTCGATTGTGTTGAGGGAGTTTGTGTGCAGACCGAGACCGTCTTGCGACAGTCCCTTACCGAGCGAGTGAAGCCCGTCGTCATCATCAACAAGGTCGACCGAGCTCTTCTCGAGCTTCAGGTCGGAAAGGAGGATCTCTACCAGTCTTTCTGCCGAACCATCGAATCCGTCAACGTCATCATCTCCACCTACAACGATGTCGCTCTCGGTGATGTCCAGGTTTACCCTGAACAGGGTACCGTCGCTTTCGGTTCCGGTCTCCACGGATGGGCTTTCTCCCTCCGACAGTTCGCTACCCGATACGCCAAGAAGTTCGGTGTCGACAAGAACAAGCTCATGCCTAAGCTTTGGGGCGACAACTACTTCAACCCCAAGACCAAGAAGTGGACCAAGAACGCCGAGGCCGATGGAAAGCAGTTGGAGCGAGCCTTCAACATGTTTGTTCTCGACCCCATTTTCAAGATCTTCGACTCGGTCATGAACTTCAAGAAGGACGAGATCCCTTCGTTGCTCGAAAAGCTCGAGATCAAGCTCTCTTCCGACGAAAAGGACCTCGAGGGCAAGCCTCTGCTCAAGTGCGTCATGAAGAAGTTCTTGCCCGCCGGAGACTCGCTCCTCGAGATGATTGTCATCAACCTTCCCTCCCCCGTCACCGCCCAGAAGTACCGAGTCGAGACCCTGTACGAAGGACCCATGGACGACGAGTCCGCCATTGCTATCCGAGACTGTGATGCCAAGGGACCCTTGATGGTCTACGTCTCCAAGATGGTGCCCACCTCCGATAAGGGACGATTCTACGCTTTCGGTCGAGTCTTTTCAGGTACCGTTTCTTCCGGACCCAAGGTCCGAATCCAAGGACCCAACTTTGTTCCCGGAAAGAAGGAGGACTCTGTCGTCAAGTCGATCCAGCGAACCGTTCTCATGATGGGACGATCCGTCGAGGCCATCGAGGACTGTCCCGCCGGAAACATTGTCGGTTTGGTCGGTGTCGATCAATTCCTGCTCAAGTCCGGTACCCTCACCACCTCCGAGACTGCTCACAACATGCGAGTCATGAAGTTCTCGGTCTCGCCCGTCGTGCAAGTCGCCGTCGAATGCAAGAACGCCTCGGATCTCCCCAAATTGGTCGAAGGTCTGAAGCGATTGTCGAAGTCTGACCCGTGTGTCAAGACCTGGATCGGAGATTCTGGAGAGATTATTGTTGCCGGTGCCGGAGAGCTGCATTTGGAGATCTGTTTGAACGATCTCGAAAACGACCACGCCGGTGTTCCCCTCCGAAAGTCCGACCCCGTCGTCGGATACAAGGAGACCGTCACTGCCGAGTCTTCCATGATTGCTCTGTCCAAATCCCAGAACAAGCACAACCGACTGTGGGTCAAGGCCGAGCCCCTCGACGAGGAGCTGTCCAAGGACATTGAGGCCGGACGAGTTGCTCCTCGAGACGACCCGAAACTCCGAGCTCGATACCTTGCCGACACTTACGGATGGGATGTTACCGATGCCCGAAAGATCTGGTGTTTCGGTCCCGACACCACCGGACCCAACGTCCTCACCGACGCCTCCAAGGGAGTCCAGTACATGAACGAGATCAAGGACTCTTGTGTCGCCGCCATGCAGTGGGCTACCAAGGAGGGAGCCGTCGCCGAGGAGGTCATGCGAGGTATCCGATTCAACATCCTGGACTGTACTGTGGGTAACCTGTCCGCTTGTGAAAATCGTACGCTGACGGGAAACATAGCTCCACACCGATTCCATCCATCGAGGTACCGGACAGATCATGCCTACGTGTCGACGAGTTTGTTACGCCGCTCAGTTGTTGGCCAAGCCCGCTCTCCAGGAGCCAATGTGTGTTTTACTCGTTTGCGGCTGGCCAAAACTGATGACGCCTTAGGTTCTTGGTTGAGATCGCTTGTCCCGACTCTGCTCAGGGTGGTGTTTACGTGAGTCCACTGCCGTCTGCCTCGCGCCAGTCCTGACTCCTCGCAGTCGTGTTTGAACGTCCGACGAGGTCATGTGTTCTCTGCCGAACAGCGAATCGGAACGCCAATGTACACGATGAAGGGTTTGTCTCGTCGTTTTTTCTTTGGCTCGAGCTGATCATCGTCGCAGCCTACCTCCCCGTTTCCGAGTCCTTCGGTTTCAACGCCGCTCTCCGAGAGGCTACCGGTGGACAGGCTTTCCCCCAGGCTGTCTTCGTGAGTGTTTACAGATCTAGCACACGAGAAAGCAACTGACTTCGCGTGCAGGACCACTACGCCCTCATGAGTAAGTATTTGCTTCCGCTTAAGGCCATTCGGCAATCTCCGACCACCCACGCCGAGAACTTTTTACTAACTTTGCCTTTTCCTTCTAACAGACGGGGACGTTACGGACAAGACCACCAAGGTTTACGGTGAGTACCCAGGCCCTTGAAGCGCACGTGCGTGGCTGATCAGGACCAATTTTCAGAACTCGCCTCCAAGATCCGGTATGTTTTCGGTTTTTGACTTCGAAATTGATAGCTGACCACCCCGATTCATAGAGTGAGGAAGGGATTGAAGCCAGAGGTCCCCCTGTATGACCAGTACTACGACAAGCTCTAGAATTTTGGCCCCTGGGAACGTTCTGGCAGTGTAGATTGAGATGCGGTGATGATATGACATGCTCGAGAACGATTTTGGTGGTTTTGGACTTGCGGATTCAAAAATTTCCTTGAAGTCGGCCATTATTTCCCACTTTGATCTGCCCTGAAGCTCTACAAGACGCTCTGCGCCTGTGTGATGCGGCGAGCTTCGATGAAAGGATGCAGGAGAGGCCCTAGACCTTTAGCAGTTCTCACAAGAGGGAGGGAAGCTCCGGGCCTTGTCTTCGTTCTCTTCGTGTTGCCCGCCAGAGAAATCCGCTGTACATCGACGCTCCTATGCAATGTGCCTTGACGGATACATTGCAGTCACCTCAAGTCCGTTGGGAGTATTACTCAGGATTGCAGAGCCCGGATAGGAGAAAGGGGACCTCGAAAATGTGAGGTCCGAGAAGTGCCACTCCGGTTCCCAAGTGCCCCATTACCGGACCATGTCTGTCACAACAAATCCCTTCCTGCATCTCTTTCCATCAACGACCATCATGCCGAAGAAGGCGACGGTAAAGTATAGATCGCTCCGGACGAACCTTGTTCACCTCCCACTGAGTCTCTACGCCTCCCTCGCGCAACAACAAGCGGTAAGCCCCTCCGAGTTCCTCTGAATCTCGCTGACGGGAACTCCAGCGTCCCCAATCTCTTATCCTTCACTTGGCCCCGCTTGTCGTTGCGTCCACTTCAAGGAGCCCTCCGCAAGCTGCGTATCTAGGATGGTCGGGTCTCGCCGCTGCGTCTTCTCTGGCAGGGTTTGGAGGTGGGGACGGCGAGACGGTCGAGATTGATCCGGAAGTCGCGCTCGGGCTGGGTTGGCCAGAGGGGACTATCGTAAGCTGTCCAGAAGCGATGACTGCGTCTTGCTTACGCGTTGCAGGTGGAGATCTCGGTGATACATCAACCTGTCAAGGCGAAAAGCGTGACGGTCACTCCTCTCACCTCGGATGATTGGGAGATCTTGGTACGTCTGGTGGAGCAGGGGGCATATTCATATATTGGGCATAGGAACAACATGCGGACTTCTTGGAGAATAATCTGCTGGGACAGCTCAGAGCGGCGAAGAAAGGGCAGCTGCTCGATGTCTGGGTAATGGGAAGAACCAAAATCAGGATAAAAGTCGGTATGTCCCGTCATGGCTTTTACCCCATTTTCCGCAAATGTCATTGATTGCTGTATACAGACGTTGCGAGCCCAGAGACTTCAATCAACTCTGCGGTACTTGTCACGCCCGATACAGAGATCTACGTCGCTCCTCGGCCACGAGACTCTTCGTCCGCCAAAGCACAGGAACAACCCGTCGTCCTGCCCACGACTGTCCCCGTGGAGACTTCGCCGAAAGCAAAGGGCAAGATGGTACAGATGCGACTTGTACCACAACGTGTAGCCTTGTGCTGGGGAGAGTATACGCTCTCGAGAGGAGAGTCTGCTCTCGTCGGCTCAGATAGGGTATTTCTCGCCTCGACTGAGAGCTTGGCGTGGGTCAGGAGGAAGCTGGGAACTGTGGAGGATGACAGGCCTTTGGCCACGAAATTCGTGTTAAACAATAGCAAGATGAAAAGCGAGGCCAATCAAACGGCAGAGGAGGAAATCGAGATAAAAGAGGCTCCGGCACTGGAGCAGATAGATGGGTGGCTCGTCGCTTGGGACGAGATGCCGGATGGTATGGTTACCATTGTTGAGGGTATCAAAGAGGAATGGACCCGTTGGGGAACAGTACGGTAGGTAATATTTGCTATTGGTAGTTGTCAAGCTCATCACCTACTACCCAGGATCTCGCTCAGCATGACTCGAAGAGGCAAGCGTGACCTCAGCAATGGGCATATCCCCAATGAAAACCTCACACCGTGAGCTTGCTCCTTTGCACCTCCACGTATGCGCGCTGATAGTCTACAGCCTGGCTGGGAAAAGGGGTCCCCGTTTGGCGGGTGTGGATCAGACGGTAGATGGTGCCTTGTCCTATCTGCGGCGATCCGCCGGCTCTTCCTCTGCCAGACCGCTTCTCTTGGTCGGCGGCAAAGGCTCGGGTAAGACAAGTATCTCGAGACTGATAGGAGAACGACTCGAATGCAACCGCGAGATACTCTCCGGTGAGTACGATGCTTGTCTGATTTGAAGCGAATCTGACCCTGTCTCCAGAGGTCATGTATGAGGATGTCGCAAGGGTCGATCCCGAAGCCAAGGTGTCGAGCATCAAAGCCATCATGGATAGCTGGATCGAAGAAGCGACCCGACGTAAACCTTGTCTGCTCATCCTTGACGGTCTGGATACGTTGCTACGAGCGGAGAATGAGGTAGACATCTCTGATTCACAGAAACGACTGGTATTGACAATGCTGCAGTTGACTCCGTCTGCGAACCCCGCCATTCTAGCGGACCAATTTTGCCGTCTATTCTCCTCTGGCCTTCCTCAGAATGTCATTGTGTTGGCAACTGCTACCAGTATGACCAATCTGCACCCTCTTCTGAGCGCGAAACATGTGTTTGGGGAGACAGTAAAGATTCATGTGCCGACCAAGGAAGTACGGATAGATGTGAGTATCGCTATAAGCGATGATTCCCGTTGATCGATGCTGCTCAGATTCTGGAATCTCTGGTCGAGGATGTCCAGACTGCCCCGGTACTGAAGCTCAACGGAGCTGCTCCACGAGTCGATCTCGACTTTATAACTTTGGCGAGCATGACGGAAGGCTATTCCGCTTCCGATCTCAACGACCTTGTCTCGGGAGCCAAGCAACAAGCGGTGATTCGATATACGAGGGCTCCGGATGGGGAACTTGGTTTGTCGCCTGCCGATTTTGCCTTGGCCCAAGCTGCTTTTACCCCTATGAGTCTGCGAGGAGTCACTTTACAAAAGTCTGAGGTAAAATGGAGCGACATCGGAGGTCCGCTGAGCTTCCCACCGTCGAGAATGTAGCAGCTGACGCTGAGCAGGGTTGCACGAGACTCGCAGAGTTCTTAGGGAGACTCTCGAATGGCCTACGAAATATGCTCAAATTTTCGCGAATTGTCCACTCCGACTTCGTTCAGGGTGAGTTCCAATCTGGAATTTGGTTGTACAATGCTAATCCGTCAAAGCCTTCTCCTCTATGGCTTTCCCGGGTGCGGCAAAACCCTTCTCGCCTCCGCAGTCGCGAAAGAATGCGGCCTCAACTTTATCTCCGTCAAAGGGCCCGAGATCCTCAACAAGTACATTGGCGCATCGGAGAAGTCTGTACGGGATTTGTTCGAGCGAGCCTCGGCGGCGAAACCCTGTGTGCTGTTTTTCGACGAGTTTGATTCGATCGCGCCGAAGAGAGGACACGATTCGACCGGGGTGACGGATAGAGTAGTCAATCAGATGTTGACGGAGATGGACGGCGCGCAGGGCCTAGATGGGGTGTATGTCTTGGCTGCTACGAGGTGGGTCAGGGAGGCTTTTGCCCATGAGATGTCGGCCGATACTGACGTGTCGTAGTCGACCAGACCTCATCGATCCAGCTCTGTTGCGACCTGGTCGGCTGGACAAGAGTTTACTATGCGATATTCCAGACGAGGCGGACCGCTTAGAGGTGAGTCGCAAAAACCGGTGGATCGCGGTCGTCAACTTATGAGGCAGATTTTACGCGCCTTATCTCAGAAATTGATTTTTGGGTCGTCTGTCGATCTCCCGCATCTTGCGCATGTCACGGAAGGCTTCTCGGGTGCCGACCTCCAAGCATTGGTATATAATGCGCATCTGGAGGTGGTACACGCGTCGATATCTGCTTCTGCCGAGGAGAAGGAGCACAAACAAGCTGGGCAAGCCAAGGGGAAGGGCAAGGGAAAAGCCTTGGTCAATGGTGGACCGGAAAAAATCAAGCTCAATCATCGCCAAGTAGCTCCAGTCGATGAGAAGGCGGCCTCGAATGCGCAGAAGGCTGAAGTGACGAGCCGAGTGAGCTGCTGTGACGTTGACCCGAAGATCAGCTAACGTTGTACTAGGTTGATACCATCATCGAAATGACGTCTCTGGTGGAAGTGGGAGCGACCGAGAGTCGTCCGGTACATTCCAAGGTGCGCTGTCCATCCGGCGATCCAACTGCAGTCCAACTGAGGTCGCGCTAGCCTGTCATCGAGGATGTTCATCTCCATCGCTCGTTGGAGAATACAAGACCCTCCGTCTCGTCTTCGGACCGAGCCCGTTTGGAGCGAATGTAAGTTGTCGTGCATTGTGCATTAACTATCTGGGTACATCTAACGCGGAGGGGATGTAGATACAGGGCATTCGTGGCGGACAGAGATGGATCCATGACAAATGGGGACGGAGGAAGGGATACAGGGACAAGGGTATCGCTGATGTAGAGGATCCTGCGGGTGTCAAAGTCTGCGCGGTCGTAAATAGATGTATGCAACCCAATGAAGGGATGATAATTGAGCCTAAAAGAAACGCTCCCATGCCAAGTAGAACAGTATGTTTAAGTGTAGGAACAAGTAGAGGAGCATGCTGGAGGATGCGTTGTCGATATCTTTTGTGAATGCATCAGCAATGTTGACCGGTAGAAGCACGCTATACCACCCTGTCTGGATGCTGCAGCCAGGAAATATGTTGTTACTAACCCCCACCCATGCAGGAAGCTATCATGTTGGAGGGTACGGTTCTCGACCGAGTCTATTGTGTTGGGACCCTGTGCATATGGAGCCCGTTCGGCTCTTCACTCACACCGATCCATTCGTGGCGGGAAGAGGAGGAATCGGGGATGCGAACAGAAAAAGGTACAGCATATAGATACATGACATGTGATGAGCAGCCCTTGCACAGATATCCAGCTCCATTCCCCTTCCTTGCATCTGGACAGCATGATCCCCACCTTCTTCCTCTGGCTCTCTTGCTTCTTGCGCCACTTCTTTTGTTTCTTGATTGAGGAACTTGCGTCCGGCGCGCCGCGCTTCTACGCCTATCAGTAAGTCTCCTCCCAGGCCTACTCACCAGGCCATTCTTGCCGGTACCATTGCCCCTACCCGGATGCTCCTCTAGGGCGTTGAGAGGAATGCGAGCGGCCGTCGAAGTCTTCGTCGCGGACGAAGGAGCGGATGTGGTGGAGAAGGAATTCGACGACTCGTATTCGACGGGAATACCTGTCATTCCCTCAAGGCGAGATCTTGCCTCGACGATACTCTTGTCCACGGACAAAAGCCTCACCCACTCGTAGGCTTTGGCCACATCATCAGGCGCCAGGGAAGGGATGTCCACCTCTTCCTGGGTCCAGTAGCTTTTTGGGACGTCGAACCAATCATCGAGTTTAGAATTTCTACCGGGATGATTTCGAAAGGGGAGGTGATACTGGAGCCACTTGTCGTAAATTCGGACAACGTATTGTAACTGTCCGCAACATGAGGTAATCGAAGATAGTCTCTTGACTCACCTGCCAATGGACCTGAGCAGATTCGATGCGGGCACTTCCTCTCTCGTGAAAAGTGTTAAAATACGACTCCGATTCTTCGAAATAGTGGTGCCATTCCGCCGTGCCGTACTTGAAAAAGCTATTCGCCTCAGAGAGCGCGATCTTGCTAGTGACCGTCATGATGTGCAAGATCGCCTCTCGAACTCTCTCCATAACCTCCACGTTGGAGAAGGGAGACGCGTCCCAATACAGCTTTCTCGCTTCCAACTCTGCGAGCTTTCGCTCATGAACTCGGACTTCCGCGTTTCGCTTGTCTTTTCGCATTTCGGTCTCCTCGGCGAGGTAGGCTTCCCAAGCTTCGAGTTTGTGTACCCGATAAATCTCGAGCTGCCCTTTGATCATGTCATTGGAAATGGTCTCGTCACACTTTCGTCGAAGTATGTCCATCATGGCGATTCGGAATGAGATATACCTGGCCATATCAGTGAAGCTTCACTTCAGCCTCATACCTTTTATCCTCGGGGTCCATGGGTGGTCTATAACACATCTGGTCTTTATCGTCTATTTTCACCTGCTGATATCCGCTTTCGGTGGCGGGAGGCGGATGCTCGTTGAAATCCAGGTACCCTTTTGTCGTTTTGCCAGAAGACGGGTTGACTCCCATCAGTCTATGCCAGATTGTGGTTATCGCTTTCTGACGTCCATACTCAGTCAAGTGAGATTAAGCTCGACGACAGAAAGACTCACGGTAACCCACGCCTTCATTTCCTTTTCACTTTTGAATTCCTTGGTTGACTTTCTCACAGTATAGGAGACGAAAGGGATGCTGATGTCGCCTTCGATCTTCTGGAGGTTTCTCACTGCTTGGTCGTCCACATCAACGACAGCGCTGGCATGCTTCACCGACCCCGTCAAATGATCGCTGACGTTTTCCGAATGACTCGGTTGTTCTGATAGCTCCTGACAGAAATTCTTGCTGACTTGTTCTGCCTCATGATCCTTGGCCTGATTGACTTTCTCGTCTTCAATCTTTTTGGGCAGCCCCTGGACAATGATCGGCCTTTCTGCACAGGCCCCCCCTACAATGCTCTCTTTTCGGACTTTTCCAATGATAATGAGCTGATACTTGAGGGCGACAACGAGGGATCGAACTTTCGGTAGGAGATGTTGTTGATGAGTTTCGTATCTTCCTGTATCTTGCTGGACTTCATTATTCTCCACTAAAAGGCGTTCGAGGTACATTTCTTGCGCTTCCAGGAGAGCTTCGATCGTTTTATTGGCGTCTGCCAACTCGCCATCGTCCGCTTTGGTCGTGGGATCCAACGGACAAGGACCATGTCTCTTGCGGTGATGGGTTAGCTGATCGAGAGGCGATGGCAAAAGACGTGGTCGGCGTGGCGTAGCCGAGTGGCCGGCGGGTGGCAAATTAAGAATCTCGATGTCGCTGTCCAACGGCGAGTCTGGGTTTTCAGGGGCAGTCTCGAACTCCGTGGGGGTTTCGAGGTCAGCGGAGAGACCGGACGATATTGATGAGGGGACGGCAGGCGGAGCTGCGCGCTCATTTGGGGCGTCAAGTTTCGAGATACTCCAGGGATAGGGAGTGCTTTTGAGAACGTCAACGGCTTCTCATATCTCAGACGATGGGGGAGGGCTAGACCGGATGAGCAGCGATCTTACCTGCCCTCACCGCGGCAGGTAGCAGGAGTAGGGGAGCTTGAGCGTTGAGACTATCGCGACAGCATGTGAAAGAGTTTTTCCAAGTGACTTACATGGGCTACAACGAGTAGTACATTAGCAGAAGGCCGTCATATCATACTTTTCTCTCCAGTATGACCCACCATAGTAAAGATGTAAAGTGATGTGACAGGAGAGAAACGAAATAAGGAGAGGAAGGGATTGTCAAACAGCGGTCCTTTCGGCTCAGCGTCTTCCGAACGCGGCGGCGATGACCGCCGTCTACTGAACTTGCGATTTGTGGACAACGCGCTCTACATCCTTGTGTTGACTTGCTGCACTCTGGATTTCAGCTAGAAGAGCCTATACCACGAGACGCCGCCACGATGTTGACTGCAGAACCACTCGCCTTAGGGCGTGCTAAGCGGGCAACCGCTGGTAACCGGTATGTCCATTTGACGAGGGTAAGGTGGACAACGGAGCTCAAGCTGTCGACAGGATGAGGGCTCTGCTAGAGAAGGCCCACGAGGAAGACAAGGACAAGGAGGACGAGATCTTTGCTGAAGTAGAGGATGACGAGGAGTTTGAGGCGCCGCGTAAGTGTGATAACGTGACGAGGGCTGAGTAGTATAGAGGATCAACGGGATGTCTACCTCGAAGACTTTGCCGACACGGATGAAGAGATTGAGATAGATGAAGATGAAGAAGAGAGGCGATTACGGAGGGAGGAACGTCGAAAGGTGAGTCTCGCAACCTGGGTTGGAGTCCTGCTGATCGAGGCATCCAGGCGAAGGGTAAATCCAAAGCGATCTACGACCCAACCGCGGTGCTGCCCAGACCGAAGAAGCCGAAGCCGATCACTATCCCACCCATCAAGCAGACTCGATTCGCATCACCATCCAACCCAGGCTCCTCACCATCAACATCCACCCCGCTGTTGGACCCCTCAGACCCCACTTCCATCATCGACCCAACCTCCATGGCGCCCACTACCCTCGTCCTCGCTCTGAGGAAACAGCGGCGAGAGGCGAAACGACTAAATCGGTCCGAATCTCGACGCTCTTCCATGCGGGCGTCGACGTTGAAGACCGAGGAAGAGATCTTGAAGAAGGAACAAGAAGAGAAACTGAACCCGTCGAAAAAGGGCAGAAGGGCGCAGCACGAGACCGGGGAGGTGCGCGTGAACCGGAAAATGACGCAGGCGGAGTTGATTGAGGCTGCGCTGGTGGAGGAAGAGAGAAACAAGGATGCCCTGAGGGAGTGGGTAAAGAGGGAAGAGGAGAGAAGAGAGCTCAGAAGGGTTGGCAGAAAGAGAGTACGCGGTGAAAGGTGGAGTTGGGTCAGCCGGACCGTTGGACGACTGGTAGAGGTGGTCCAGGAGGACGAAGGGCCGCCCGTGAAATCGAAAGGAAAGGGCAAAGAGATACCGAGAAAGGAAACGGGAAGCCTAACTCCTGCTGTACTGCCCGACAGCCTTCTAAACCCAGCGACTGGGCAGTCAACAATTCCTGACGACTTTCCATCACAAACGCCATCGACATCGACGACATCTGTGCCGCTCCCGTCCAAGGCGACGCCGCTCGAGACCGAATTATCAGCTACAGCGGATCCCGCATCTCGAAAGTTTCCTGCTGTTGTTCCGCCCATCAATCCTCCCACCACTTCCCTGGCCACATCCCCCTCTCCCGCGGTAGACGATCCAGTATTATCCCAGAGTCCCGCTCAAACGATAATGGGACTACCAGCCACCATATTGCCTACTCTGGCTCCATCGTCTGAAACCATAACCCACGCTCCCGCTTCCACGAAGCCACTTCCCTCGCCAATGTCCGCCCAGCCGTCCGCTCTTCCAGCTGCTACTCCCCAAGCCGTACCAAAAGATTCCGCGTCTTCGACATTGGCGTTACCCTTACCTTCTGGACCATCTCCCTCCGCGAACGCAGTTTCGGATCCGACCGAGGCCGCTGCACCGCCAACGCCCGTTGACGCCAACCTTCCGACCCAGTATACGCGTAACTACTTGATCCTCTCCCAGATCCAAGGCGGACTGCCCGCCGAGCTCAAAATCATTCTTGGAGACCATGTTGCATGGGACAAGGTCGCCGTCATCCCCAGCCGGAATCGACCCATCAGTGGGTCTCGATCTCACCTCGGACCCTTGAGCCCACCTGACTGACCATCACTCAGATCGCAAGCGACCGATATGTCCCTTTACGGGCTTGGTGGCGAAGTACCGTCATCCAGCTACAATGATTCCGTATGCTACGGTCGATGGCTATCGGTACATCGAGGCGTTGCTGGATAACCGCTACGTCTGGTCAGAGGAGCGGAACTGCTG
>JASZXS010000223.1:0-25916 GCA_035521475.1 Tremellales sp. Uapishka_1 | reverse complement strand
GTAGGGGAAGTGAGGTAGAGGTTGTAGGTGAGGTTGAGGTTCAGTCGGGATGCGAGGATGTGGAGGTGTAAGAGGGTAGGGGCGAGAGCCTCAATGGTGGCTACAATGGATGTCATAGTCAGAAGCCTAGCCCCGCGATCATTGGCGTCACCACTCACAGAGATCTTTGACCACCCATGCGACATCGATCTTGTTCGCCCCTCGCCCGCTCTCTTTCACTCTCAGCGCTTCCTCGATAGCACCCAGCACAAAAGTGATTCCACTTCCGCCCGCGACCATCAAGACACTCTCGTAATCTCCCAGATCTAATTTGAGTCCGCCGTACGGCCCGTCGATCATGACCACTGTCCTCCTTCCCGGGTGATCCATCCCCGACGCATTCGGCTTCTCCAAGAACGCCTCGCGCTCCTTTGGACATTCGCCTTCCTCGAGAACAGAGACGTCACTCGCCATCTTGTTGAGTTTCCGCGTCCAGTCACCCGAGACTTTGGCGTAGAGAATGATGCCTCTGGGCGAGGCGGAGAAGGAGGTCGAGGGGGCGTTGGTGATGGTAAAGGGATGCGACTCAAAGACGCCACTGCCCCGTAGGACTCGGATGTGGACGTGTTGCGTGGGAAGCCATCCGGCATCACAATCTGGGATATGGATCTGTCGTGCTGTCAGTCAAGTTTGCGTGCTTCGAGCTCGGACTGTATCACATACCATGGTGAGGGTCTCATCTATGGGGACGAGGGTCGCATCCTTGATCCTGTACCGGCAAAGTCGGACAAAGAGGCTGCAGTGGGAGAGTGTCAACTCAGAGACATATGCTGGAGAAAGTCGCAGAACTCACTCGTAGGCGTAGATGGCAGCACATGGGATAACCCAGGGTGTGCTGTATGGGGTATGGTACGAGATAGCGGCGAAGAATCCCACCATGAATAAGATACTGCGGGGTTCGGTCAGCAGGTGTCTTCACCGCTTCGTCATCGCAACGGGTACTGACTGAGCCATGATGAAGACCTGGTAGAACATTCTCCGGATCGGTTTCAGACTCGTGAGAACAACCATGCACAGCAAACCATAGGCCACCATCCCGCGAACACTCTTGGTCGCCCAGACTTGGTCGTACTCGCCCGCCGCTCGGAATTGGTTCAACCACATGCCGCCGTGAACGGTCGCGCACACAAACATTGTGCGTCCCGCCCACCGGTGGAGAAAGTTGTAGTGAGTGTACGAGAGGGTGGGGAGGAAGACCGGGATCGGTAGAGGGGATTTCAGCGAGAGAAGGATAATGAGGGGCAGTTGCGCGAGGGCAATGAAACCTGTCATCCGGATGAGGTAGATCAGCGACAGATGAAAAGAGGGATGAGGACCGGGACTTACCGGGTCGATTGGAGTTCTGCAGCAACTCCGCCCCGACGACAAAGCATGCTACGACGATCCCGGCGTATGCAAGAACGATGAAGATCTGTCCGATACCGAGGGAGAAGTACGACTGTCGACAACAGTCGCCCACCTGGCCCTTCCACCACGTGAGGTTCGGCATTGGCAGCGTCCAGAGCGCGAGACTCTGGTATACAGCACGGAGTCCGGTCGCCGTGCGGGTAAGGACGCTCGTTTGCGAAGGTGGGTGCGGGGACGACGACGGTCGGGTCGTCGAGTTGGATGAAAGCGACGCATGGTCGGATTCGCGGATGAAAAGACCCGAGTACAGCCTTCCGGTCCGGAAGGAGTGGACGATGTACGGGACCGAGAGCAGCGTGGTAAATGCCAGAATGGATGTCCAAATGATGGTGAACTTGATCTGCCATTCCGGATCTACCGTGTACGAGCTTGAGTTCAAGCAGCAGCGTCAGCCTCGGCCAAGGGATGGAGACGAAACAGCGACCTACTCGTAAACTTGCAAGGCAGCTGGGATCTCGAATCCGATCCGACTGACCAAGTGGTGAAGCGTGTTTTCCATCGACATCGTGGGTCCTTTTCTAGATTGGGTCGGCAGAGCCTTAATCAGATGAGTTCGTCCAGCGAAAGGCGAAGTAGATGAGCGATGCCCCAGGACGAGGTGTATGCCAGATACGGGGCGATGTAACGATGCAACGATTACTTGGTGGATTGTGTTGCAGCCGTCGCAGTCGTCGAGAAGCAACCCGCAACCCAACTTTGGTCTGGTTGCTGATTCGGCATCTCCCCCGAACGGAAGCAATTTCCCTTTGAAAAGGCCTCACTCTTCGAGTGAGGCTTTTTGACCATCCATCTGCCACACCGGCCAACTGGGTCCTAGACGACCGTGCTGCTGGCATACAAATGCTTTCACGTCTCATGATAGAGTGAGAAATACAATATACACCGTCCACTCGTGCTCATGGCATCTGCACCGACTAAGCGGGTGATTGTCGTCAAACGCCAAAGATACCAGATATCAGATAGCAATCTCCGTTGATTAGAAGTGCGCGTCGCAGTCTAATTGCCGAAAAATGAAAATGCAATCGAGTACCATTACTGAAGCCGTCTACGTAGTACAAAAATCTGAAACACATCTCTCGCGTCGATCTCGTCCCTCACTCCAGACTGTTCTCCACATCCGCCGCATCGTCACCCTCCATCGCCGCAAAGTTCAAAAAGGCCGCCTATAGAACGAGAATTATCAGCGCCCATTCCTCTTCTGCCTAATGACCACACTCACGGGTCGGTGGACCGGAGCCCAGAACGCCTCGGGTTTGTCCAGCGTCATGTTGTACGCAATCTTCTCGGTCCAGCTTTGCGTCAGGCCCACACCGTAGTTCCACACCCCGCCCTCGGGAACCAAGGTGGATCCGAGGATTCGGTCAGAGAGTAACAGCTGCACACGGTTCGCCATCGAAGGGGTGAAACCCGCATTGGCACCGGTGACATCCTGGTTCTTTCGTCCCCACTCGAATCCACCGACCGTCAACTCCCACGCGTTGAGCGAAATGGATCCGGGAGTGAACGAACACGTCACGCAGATCGACTGCGGTCCCCATTCGGGATTCGCTGCCATGATTTTGGCCTGCGTCGTGACGTCCGATGGTGCGAGGTGATTCAGCTCAGTTGACTGGGTCTTGATCCATCCCAGGGGTTCGAGATCCTTGAGGAGGAAATCATGCTTGGGGAGGTTCGTAGGAAGGTCGACAGAGTTATTGGTGCCTCGCTGAGGAACCCATGCAACCGCCTTGATCTCCTTGACTTGTCTGTTGTCCGCCGGAGAGGATCCGTACAAGAACGCAACGACCTGTGTTCGTAGGTCGGCATTGACGATGAACGACTTGAGAACGTTCTTCGGGATGACATAGGTCAAGCTTCCGGCATCGTCCTTGACATCGTCGTTACTAGTAAGGAATCAGCTACAAGCTACGACTCGAAACGTCGCATTTGCTTACCCAACAAAGATGTTGTTGATACGAAGAGGCAGGTTGGTTGCCGAAATGGCTCGAACTCTCCAATCGGATTTCGACGAAAAGACCTGTTGCTCATAGTTGGTCGTTGTGACCGTTTGAATCTCGTCACCGTGACTGATCACCACCATCAGATATACAAGTTGTGCGCTTGAAATCTCGACTCACATATTGGTCGTCTTTGTCTGCAATGCCGTGACTTGAGCAGCGGCCTCCGTTGACTTTTCGATCTCCGCCATCTGCTGTCTCTGGACCGATGGCGCAGAGCTACAAGAACGCTCAGCTAAAAACTTGCATGTCGAGATGCGAGAGATGCGACTCACATTTCCATACCGAGGATGACGTCTCGGATCTCACTCGCCGTCAACGAGGCAACGTTGACGCTATTTCGCTTTCCGAAATCGGCCAAAATGAGATCCTTGAGCGCAACCTCGACCTTCATCCATTCGTCGTCGCTCAGTGTCGGCCAGATGTGATACGACTCGGTAATGGTGTTTTTGTCGGGTCGCAGAATGATCTTTGCCTTTTCATTGTTGACGTGCAAGGCTCGAAGGATGAGGATGAGTCTCGAGAACGCAGTATAACTCGAAATCGACTTGAGCCAGTCATCATACAGACTGAACAAAACCATCTGAGGCTGGTTGGCTCGCTGCGGAAGAGTTAGCTGCAGTCCTTTGCCACCTAGAAATACACGTACCAAGATCAAATCTCCAAACTTCTCCATCTTCAGCGTCGCCTGGAACGGCAACTGCAGCTCACTCCCCTTGATGACGATATTGGGGAAATCGAGCAGATGGACCTCCAAGGGATCCAACATACCCTTCCGCGTCACGATGACCTGTTTCGGTTGTTCTTCCACGGGGAGCGATCGCACCAGCGCCGCGACTTCTTCGGCCGTCTTCCACTTCGCCAGTTGTCCGAGACGTTTCTGTCCCGCCCAGACGGACGTATGAATAATCTTCAAGAAGAGTTGACCGGTTCGGGGGTTGAAGATGAAGATGGCTCCGTTGATCGGTTTCGTCGTCAAATTACCTTCGAACGTCTTGTGGATGGTGACTCGGTAAACGTTGGTGTCGTCCACAAACCAGATGATTTGATTGCTAAACAACTCCGAGTAATTCGACGAACTGAGGTACGGTTCCGTCGGCTCGGACGAGTACAGCTGCAGACCCTTCCTGATTCGCTCTCGCAATACGTAGAGGGCCGGGTTGGCCTTCATGATCTTGCCCATAGCCTGCTGGAGCAGAGGCTTGAATCCAGGAGGGTAGGTTCCGTAGCCACTGAACAGGTTATAAGCCAAGTCGATAGCGAGCAAGACACCCGTCGGCGAAGGGTAGATCGACTGCGAATCCGAAGTATAATCGAGGTATTTGGATCGCGCATATCGTTCGATATCGTGCGAGTCGAAGTCTCCCCATCGGAGTTGGACATCAATCCAGTACTTGTTGCTCGTGGTTCCGTCGAGCGTGTCCTTAGCGTCGTTCAAAAGCGATGGGTTGGAGATGTTCCACTTGTATGATGAGAACAGGAGGATATCGGAAGCCGATGAGTTCATCTTGTAAGATTTTCTCGGATGGATAGTCTCCTTTTGGACGGTCTCAATGGACAAGGCTTCGAGTTCTTGATCAAAGACTTGACACAAATCCATGGTCACCGACTCGTGAATCTGCGAGAACGTTGTCAGCTTTTGGTCTCGAGGATAATCATGGAGAAGCTGACCTTCTGCCATAAATGGGCCCTAAACAGTCACAATTAGCTCGATGAAGATATCGCCTAGATTCCCAACTTACCGGAATAGTTGGATAAGAGAAATCTTCAGCGTTGGGATCTTTCCGTGCATAAAGACACCTGTCAAATCGAGTTGCACTTGGAAACCGACGTAGACTGAGGGACGTGTCAGTGTTCAGTGTTCAGCATATAACGAGACACCGCCTGCTCACCGTTGGCTCTGTTGATGGTCGGTGACCACCACATCGTGAAACGTCGATTGGGAATCTGGTTCAGACCGGATCGTTGGGCATTGGTGAGTTTCTTGTATTTCATAGACTAGACAGTTTGTGTCAGTTGAAGCATCATTGAATGCAGCTGGGATTGACTGACTTCTTCGAACCTGGAAGACGTAGGGTCAGAGAACGACTCGTGATGGAAAAAACAAAACTCACCCAGATGCTTTCTCTACAGGCAAGAAAGGGACCGACATTAGTGAAGAAAGCATGACAGAGGAGAGTAGAAAACCGAACCCCAGAAAAGACCTTCCCAAGTAGGGAAAGCAGTTCCTTTGAACAAGGAATGCTCCAAGATACCTTCGACACCTCCAAGCGCCTGTTCGATGTATCAGGATTTTGTCTATTTTCTGGCCGAGATCTCCACGTACAGCGATAACATCGACTCGGTAGTTGTTCAGCTGCCACAATTTACCATCGTGTCTCTGACTCGTCCAGAAGAATGGGTTCGCTCTGTGAGATGATTGTGAGCAGCAGGAAGGTTAAAGGCCGGAAGGTCACCTACCGAAGCAATTGATAGCTCTTAAACAAGGTTCGAACTCTCCATCCCTTATCGTAGGCGAGCGTATGACGATCCTTCTGGAACAGGGTATTGATTCGTGGAATACCTCGATCCCAAGAATCCTCAAGATCCTCCAACGTCAATCGTCTGTTCGACGCCGTGGCCTCCTTTCTCTTCATTGCATACTCGGACCACACTCGCGCGGAGTCGAGGAACTCAGCCTCCCACGGTTGCAGGTATCGGTACAAGTTTGGAATCAACTGATCTTCCTCGTGCGTCATACCCGATCGGAAATGGGTGATTCCTCCTGCGGCGGTCTGCGACGACCATCTCAAGTCGGACTGAGGGATGAGCACGAAACCCATCGACAACATTCCCAGACCTCCCAATTCCTTTGGTGAGTAAAAGACGGCTGGAGGGAAACGCGAAGGCATCTTGGAGTTGAGACCAATTTTGACTCGGGTCTGGACCTTGTTCTCGCTGGAAGAAGCAGAATCAGTATCATCCTAGAGAATTATCCCATCAACTCACGCTTTCACCAGTGAATCCAACAGAGTCTCCGTCGAGATGACGGCTTCTCGGTAGTAGGTCATCAAACCAATCAATGCCGTATTCCACTTGTTAATGATCTTCGAGAAGGTCGCCGATCCCGAACTCATCAAGACCTGTCGAATTCGGTTGTTGAACTCCTTGACACCTTGATCTGACACCCGCAAGAACGCCTGAGCAGTTCGCTCCTTCGTCGACTCCTGCGTGAGGTTCCACACTCCATCTTTGAGCGAGTACGCCTCGCCGTTCTGCGTCCTACATCTCGGCAGGATTCGGACTTCAAATCCACACATCGAGAAGAGCAACTGCGGATTGTCTTTCGAGTAGACCGAGACAAACGTCTCGTCCCACTCGATCGTCGTCAACGACCGCGGCAGGGAGTTCTTGACGTTCCAGAAGACGGCTCGACCCAAGTTGACGTCGTGCTTGATGAGTCGCATTCGACAGTCTCGCGGCCAACATCGCTTGTTATTGTAACCGATAACATTCTCGTTGTTGGGATCGGGCTGCACGCTGAGGTACCTCTGGATGAGGTCTCTCGATTCGTCGGCGGTGAACCGGAACATGATGTGGATCCGGTCGACGTATCGGGTGTACAGCCGGATAGGGTGTCGAGTCTCCGAAGACCGGTCTCGGAATTGCAAGAATCCATTAGGAATTTCTGGAGGACCCGCCATCTCGCTCGCGCGCTGGAGCCCGAGGATGAGAAGATCGAGGACAAGACCGTAGTACTGGAAGACGAAGGAGGAGAATTGCAGACCTCTGATCATACCGTAAGCATTGACGTGCGACATGTCCTTGAAGGTCAACGTGGTATTGTTCTTCGCAGTGATGTAGTCCGCCAAATTGTGGTCGAGAATCAATCGAAGCAGTCGATTCAGTAGCGTCAAGTCGATCTTTTCGTACACTCGGGACAGAACGGTCTCCATAAGAACCACACACTCGCCATCACTGGTCTCCCAGATATCCGTCAAGTTGTTGATACCCTGGCACCACTTGTAAACGAGCAGGGGTGGGGGTTCAGAGTCGGCTGGCTTGACCCAAGCAGGGAATAGATGCCGCTTGTCGGCTTCGTACCAGAGGAATTGATCGAGGTACGCATCGGTAATCTTCTCCACGGGTTCGATATCGTAACATGGAATGAGCTTGTCATACGTATCGAAGAACTCGATCCCAGTCTCCTTGAATGCTCGTTGAGTGAGGAGCAATCGCTTGATACGCGACAAACACTCGTGAGGGTTATCGTAAGCTTGCTCGACCAGCGCCAATTCCTCTCGTTGAGATTGATTCAGTCGACCGTGAACACTGTAGGCCTCCTTCAATTTCTCCAGGGCAAGCACCAACAGCTTGGTATCGTGCTTGTAGGAAAGTGGCGGGAAGGGGATGGGGGAGAATTTCCGGCTTTCGAGCCAGTGGACCGTCGAGGTGTAGATCGCGACAGCCTCTTCCGAAGAGATATAAGGACCATCTTTTAGGTACCCGTTTTGTCTCTCCTGCTCGGCTTTCAAATACAGTCGCGTCAATCGACCCAAGTTTTTCCTCACGACCGCCTTGTCGACAGTAGCTCCTCGTTGGATTCGTTGTCTGTGACGAATATCAGAATACATTCTAGGCAGACGATATAGAAATGACTAACCGGTTGAAGTGGGCGACCGAAGTCCACCAATCTGACTTGGACTTGATGTATCGGAGGATGATGTTTTCGATAGCCGCCGGCATCCCCGGAACCTTCCAAGGAATGTTGGCCTTCCAACATCGCCAAGCTTCAGACAGGTGTTGCAGGATCGTCTTTGCCTTGTTTTGCTTGATGGATTCAGGCATCATGCTAAAAGCATTCACAAATCAGCAACGTACACCACAAGGTGCGAAAAGGACTGACTCCAAGATATCATGCATGACCGCAGCTCGAAGCTCCAGGTCGAAATGCGACTCGACTCGTTGTTTGGTGACAGTTTTGGCACCTCCCTTCGAGTTTCGGCCTTCGAATTGACGGGCCAACAAGTTTCCGAGCCATCTTTCCAGCAAAGGTACGATTCCCCGCATGAAGAAAAGCCAGACTCTCCATCCAGGCGCCCAGAATCCCACTCCTGGACCCTTTCCGACGGGACCGGTGTTGAATCTCGAGTAGATCAGATGTTTGAGATCTTTGCAGGCTCTGATCTGTTTCATGAGCTTGTACTCTACAAGAAGCATACTGTGTCAGCACATATCCGCCTATCGAAAACAAAGAGAAAGACCACTCACTGTATCGGTACATTCCAGTCAGTTGACCGACATGCGCGAACATGTACTGCAGACCATCGGCAAGTTGGAACGCATCGACGTTGCCCAGACGGAACTGCACGTGGGCATCGACAATGAGCTTCGTGAGACGCAAGATTTCTCGACACAGATGGAAGGCGTTTCCGAATCGAGACTTCTTTCGCTCCTTCGTCGTAAGGGTTTTGATGGGTTTGAGGTTCATGTTATAATCGAGGTGGAGATAATTGAGGTTCTTTCGGTGGATAAGGAGATTGAGCATATTGTACCCCTGTCGACAGACTTGGAGACCCGCTTCGACCCAGTCGAGCGTGGTGGACTGGAAGAATTTGGTGTTCTTAAGTGATCGGAAGAGATTTCTCTTCGCCATTGCCTTGGGGGGTCTGCTGTGCAGAGCATTCAGGACGTAGATTTTGAGCTATGAGAATGTCAGCTACACGTCTCGCCAGGGAGAAATCAGCTTACAAGTTTCTGGTACGATACTCTGATCTTGACCGGTTGATCTGGTGGACAGTGCTCCATGTAGAAATTCTTAATCATCGGCACATCCTGAGCTCTCCTTGTCTTTCCACTTCGTCGGTTGTAGGGGTATGGAGCCCAGAACAACGCGATCGCATCCGCCGTGTTGTCGTTACTGAGCTCCTTCTCCTCCAAGAAAGGCTCAACCTCTTCGGGCAGCTCGAATTCCTCGTCCTCCTCTTTTCCGAAACCAAAGACTTGGTCTTCGTGTGAGACGAGCGAGGTCTGCGCCTCTTGCACGACTCGCTGAGAGATGGGGTTGATCAGCGGGTCGAAGTAGAAAGCCGGGAGATCGGGGTCGTCGGTCTTGATGTAGACGTTCTTGACTTCGTGGTAAGTGCCGATGTGCACAGAACGGGGAAGGGAATTGTAAAGATGGGGGAAAGCGACTTTGTATTCCGAACGAATCATCCCTCGAATGATGACCTTGTTGATATCGTTGAACTCGTTCCAGTCCTCATCGAACGCCTCCATATCCCGAAACAAGGGCTCGAACTTCGGACCACCCGGTAGAGCAATGTTCAGCGCCTTCGCGGTGAAGAATGATTTCTTGTCGAACAGGTAGAACGCGTTGTTGTCCGAGTAATCACTCAGCAGTTGTCGACCGATTCGATACAAGTTCGCCATTTGCGGTAGCGTCAGCGCGAAAGTCTTGTAACTCGACCCATTGACATAAGGCGTGTCGACCAAGGGCTTGGGATCGTAAAACCACTCGATAATGGCGGAATCATCCTCTTCATCCAACTCTAGCTGGATACCCTCCAAGGGCTCAACGTCCAGGATATTGTCGCCGTAGTCCATGGGCGGCTCTTCATCGTCGAAAGGTGGGAAACGCATTCGCTTGAAGTGTCGTCGATCTCGCTTTTCTCTCCTCATGGCGAGCCACATCGATGCCCATTGAGCATGGTACTGATCACACCGTTAGCGCTATTCGTCGCGGGGTAGAGAACCAAGCGTACGATAGGCTCGACAACCTTTGGCACCTCGTTGACAAAAGTAATTGCTCCTGAGATATGGTACAGCACAGGAACTTCTCGAACTTGCTGTAAAGCCGATCATGTCAGCGTTGAACATAAGACAAAGCCGATCGCCGTACCTCCCACGGAGACGGAATATTCTCGAGCAGTTTCATAACAGCATGAGGTACGTATTTTAGAGCACCAAGATGGACACGCTTGTCATTACGGAACTATCGCGGCAGAGTCAGCTCCAGCTCGACAAAGACAGACACTGAAAAGTAGCTCACCTTCCTCGACGACATATCTCCATGATCCTTGATGATTTTACGGATATGTTCTACGACTAACATGAGCAACTAGACTGGTCGTATATTTCTGCACAGAGAACCACTCACCCGGCGGTAGATCCTACGCGATTTCAAGATCGATCATCAGTATCTCATACAACTAGTCTCCTCGATGATCCCTCCTTGACCAGCAGACATCCCACACACTCTTCCATAATTGAAACGCGCACTTACCGCTTTGCCAAAATCTATACCTCCACCACCGCCTTTCCTCCGTTTCTCGCTGAAGCGCTTCTTCTGAGTCGCTCGCCATTTCCTCGCCTTCTTGTCGATCTCTTCCTGCCTGAGTTGCCCAAAGAAATCGCCATCCATCCTGACTTCTGCAGAACCGTTGCCGTTCGGGGCACCGAACCCTGGTGGAGCGGACATGCTGGATGCCTTTTGAGGGGGTATCGAGATGGGAGAATCAAGTTCAGAGACTGCAGTGGCGACGAGGTGAATTAAGGCGACGAACGGGTGGAAGAGGCTTCGGCGTTTCCAAAGCCGGAAGTATGTGGCACCCTCAGGATGGAGCCCCGCATGGCGATCCCTTGTGATGTGATGGCGAAGTTGTCCTCCCTTCTCCTATGCTGCCATAGGAACAAGATAGGCAGCTTCGAATACGCTCTCACCAACTGAGCACTGGGAGATCTGAATCTCACATTCGACATATCCCTACAATGGCTCCTCTTCCTATCTATGGCGACAAGCCGGTGGTCCTCCTTACGGTCGGTAGTCCAGATTTTTCTGAATCCTTCACAAAGCTATACTCACACCCTTTTCACCAAAGAACGATGACGGGCCTCCATGTTCCTCTTCGCCAAATATCTACGCCTTCTACAAGACATTGGTGGCTAAGCTCGGATGGGAAGTCAAGGTTGTCATTCCCGATTGTCAGAAGTCCTGGTGAGCTGAAAGACGGTCGTGGCCGCCGTCGAACGCTGACGATACCAAAGGGTGGGTAAGGCATACGCCATCAGCGACATTATTAGCGCTTCCTATTTCTACCCTCTAGGTACGCCGTCGAATTTGAGGTCGTTGTGTTCGCTGCAGCTCAATGCACTTCTGTAGAACCTGATGGTCTGACTGGGGAGACATCCACCACACCACGACCTCTGAAAGAGGGCGAGACAATGGAGTGGATACTGCTTACCGGGGTCAGCTTCTTCAAGTCTCACATGTCTGATATACTAGGCTGATCACCTCCAAGACCCCGGCAACTTGCACAAACATCGCCCTGCATAATCTGTATCCCGGACAGATCGATCTCGTCATTTCGGGACCCAACCGTAAGGCTCTCCTTGTATAGCCCAAGTGGGAGCTGATGCGGACACCAGACGGTCGCAACTCGTCCACCGCCTTCTCCCTGTCTTCGGGGACACTAGGCGCTGCTCTTGCAGGAGCACTTTCACCACCACTTCCAGGACCCTTCCCTTCGATACCTTCCCTTCACCCTGACCACATCCCTTGCATCGCCGTGTCATACGGTGTCGTCACTCGGCCGGTCACAGCGGCCACCAACCAACATGCTGCCGACATATCCGCCGATATCTGCTCCAGATTATGGCAAGATTGGGGCTACGAACGTGGCGGCGAAGGCGATAAGAGGAAAAGAGTGCAGGTGTACAGCATCAACGTGCCTCTGGTCGAGGACGCCTTGACTCTGGCGAACCGCAAGATCTGCTGGACAAAGATGTGGCGAAACACGTATGGTCAGCTGTTCAAGACTACCAAACTGTAAGTCCTGCTCCTGGCTCTCCCTCTCTCTCCTCGGTAGAAAACTATCTCTGCTACGGCGATTGACGTCGCGCAGCGATCCCGCGTTGAACTGGTGGGCGAATGCCTCGAAGCCCAACCAACCTTCCACCATGACAAGCTTTGTTGCAGCCCTTTCCACGTCGCTCCAAAGTGTCAAGGAAGATGACGTGCTCAAATTGAATCAAGATCCTCAAGCTAATCTGCATACCCCTACCTTCAGCTCGGAAACTACGTACGATCCAGGGGATAAACCGAACCAACCCGTGAAAACGCAGCCTCCACGCATCTCGACCACCGCGACCGCTGGTCCCGGAGCCATTCCGACGCCCAACCCCGCATCTCCAGCTATTCCCACTCCTGCCGACGCCGAACATTCGAAACAGCTCAAATTCCACTTTGCCCCTACCATGGCACCGCTCCTGTTCCCTTCGATAGAAAGTCTGCCAGAAGGAACAGACGGCTGGGCGTTCGCCAAGGGTTGGGTCAGCGTCACTCCCATTCGCGCGGAGTACGGAGGGATGGGAGAGGGAGGATGTGGGTTCGGCAGTATAGAAGGCGGAGGTCAGCCCGGCGAGATCTGGACGTAGTGTAGGACCCTTTCAGCAGGTGGTCGATTATGTTTGCGGAAAGTGGTCACCATTGCCTTGTTGTCATACATGCATTATCTCTGTCTATATTCGAGCCTTTATCTACGGCTCTAAGTCTACAACTCGTCGTCTGTTTCCCTCTCGTTCGTATCTTCAACCTCCTCCACTTCGCGGCCTCTGTACATCCAGTACCTCTGGACCAAGAAGATGGTGTCGAATAAGAGCGACATGCACGCCAGACCCAACTTGCCGGGATTCCCGACAATTCCGGTCGGATCATGTTCGATATAGATGGAGGAAACGACAAGTTGAGTGAATGAAAAGATGGACCCAATGACGTCCTGTAGAGCTGTGAGCCGAGCTCGTGGGTGAAGACGCTATCACGTACACCGATGATACCGCCAATGGCGAACCCCGCCGCACTCTTCAATTGCCAGTTAAGGATGACCTGGGGGACATACTTGATGATGGAGACGACCAGTTTCACATATGAAGCGTAGTACAGCCAGTCCAGGAACTCGGCCCGCCCGACCCACACGAGCACCCCCACCGCGAACGACCCAGCAAAGATGACACCTAAAGCGATCTGACAGAAGATCGAAGGGGTGGTCGGAGCCTTTGATACGAGCGGCAGGAGCGGCATCGTGTCGTCGGGCAACTTGATCTGTCTATTCCGCCTATGATACCAGAATATCTGCGCGAGGGCGATGATGGAGATCACGAGTGCGTGGGCCGAGTATGCGAGATCTGCAGGCGATATCTGAGGTTCGTGACCATCATGTCGTGCTCTGTACTGCTTGCGAGCGAGGGGAGAGAAGTGCATGAAGAAGTTCCATGTTGTGATGGCGAGGAAACCGGCGGGGTTGATGTAGATGAAGTCGGGAGATAAGCCGGCAGTACTGCTTTGGCTGTTTATGGAAGACCGGAAAGGTGGAGGAGAGCGACCCACGTTTTGCGTTTGTAGTTTAGTATGATTTGAGGGTAGAACGATAACGACCAAGCAGTGAAGTAGATGATACCGCAGGCCGTGACGACTGGACCGGCTATGGGATGCTCCTCGAGCATGATCGAGCGGGAGAGGAAGAAGGTGGAAGTCTGTGTTTCAGGAAGCTACGGCTAGTCGGCCCGAGTGTTCTGTGGCGGTAGACGGGACCATTCGAAGGTTAGCACAGAAGGCATGCATGGGTCATTGAACCTCCAGCCACGGTAGCTCTCTCTCGTAGAGCTGTCAGACCCTCTCTCTCGTGAGGGGACAACAGAGAGGAGGTTTCTGAATGTCCTAGAGGTCTTACATCGCCCGCTCGCCCTAAATCACTGGGGACGACTTCCGTTCGACTCCCAGGTCCTGCGCATTTCGATAATTCCGACATCGCCTAAGGCTTTGAAGCCCATGTGGCGAGTGGAGACCGGAAAGTCTGTGCGCCGTTCGGATCCCAAAGGCTGATGCATCAGGTCGGTTGGCTTGCCAGTTTTCGTGTGACTGTAACGTCCTGTCGGGCCATGCGCTCAGGCGATTCCCGTACGCGTTTCACTGTAAAAGAGGATCTCGTTATCTCTCCCTTTCTGAACACAATCGGCGAGCCTTCCACATACCAACGACATTGCGAGTCGTCATGTTCCGAAGATGTGGCTTTTCGTAAAGAAAGGAGGGACGTTGGTTCTTATCTGACATGAGCATCGCTTGAGGCTCCATACGTGTCACATCCGAGAAAGCTTCGCCAGGTTCGAGATTCAAGGGGGCGATGCGCGACCATACCACAAAGGATGCATCGCCATCTGATCACAATCCGCCCTGCGTTACGCGTTACAGAGTGGAAAAGATGGTGTGTCATGCTCCTGTGTCTCTTCCAGGCAGTTTGAGACCTAGGAAGGCTCCAGAGCTGGGCCAGGCTATAAAACCCCTCACTCTGCGAAGGGGAAGCCGACTCGCTCCATACCTTGACTTCCCGTTTGAGTAAATCTGGCATTATTGCTAACTTTGACAGATGTACGAAATGTCCAGCCTCAACGGCGGCTACGGTTTGGAGGGGGCTCAAGAGCGGTTGAAAGCTAGATATGATAGAAGGATCGACGGTAAGTACCCATCTTCGTAGTGCGCTCAAGTCTCTTCAGACTTAGACGCATTTCTCAATCTCGGCGAGCCGACTTTTCGCA
Source organism: Tremellales sp. Uapishka_1 (assembly GCA_035521475.1). Classification (NCBI taxonomy): domain Eukaryota; kingdom Fungi; phylum Basidiomycota; class Tremellomycetes; order Tremellales; species Tremellales sp. Uapishka_1. Next base: position 10,905 of record JASZXS010000223.1, on the reverse strand, counting down.
GCAAACCACAGACCAAGGTCTGGTTAAACGCGGTCTCTTCCTTTCCCGCTCTCACCGAGATCAGTCACTCCCACGGTACCTCCTACAACTGCTCGGGGTGCAAGAGCATCTCCTTGCCAGCTTATGCGCTATCATCGGCTGTGGACAATCTCGTCGCGCAGGGAGAAAAGTGGGAAGGACTCGCGAATCAAGTAGAAAAGGTTCAGGGTCTAACCGCTCGCATCAGAGAGCTAGCGCATCCACAGCCGCTTTTGCTGGATCGACTATCGGAATTCCGTCACAACGATGGCTCGTTCCCGTCCAACGACAAAACGGAGACCTGCGAACGTGCCACCTCCTCCTTGACGACTCTGAAACATCACGTACTCAACCCCAAGTCGACACTGAACGCAGATGAAGTCAACACACGATTTGCCGACATTGGTGCTTACTATCGAACCCTCGCAGCCAGCAACAGCGAGATAGCCGATTCACTGGTGGATTCGCTCTACGCTACCGAGTTGCTCGTCAAAACGGCCTTGCAGGATCGCTACTGGCCACAGGAGTCTCAAGGCGCGCACAGCAGTCTGGGTGACGGAAGTTTGTTCCTTCGTTCGGGTAGCTTGTGAACTTGATCGAGGCTTCCGTGACCGCGATTCGAGAGTTGATGGACTATGTGATGCGATCTAATATGCGTTCTTGATGCCGCAGCTGTTGGCAGATCGGAAAGGCGAGCGTGTCAAGCCCTCAACCTCTTGAGAAACGATAGCCTTGCTGGGAGCTGAGTGTACCCCGAAAGAGATAGATGAACTACTGAATAGACTTAATATCAGAATCTCAAGAGAATCCAAGCACTAGCTACGAAGGTATAAGCAAGTCGAGCCGTAAGGGTGTCCGACTATCGTCTATAATCCTAGATCTTGAGGGAACCTTTTCCGACTATCCGTCTTACCCAGGCATCGGCCGACGTCCTTTACAGAGCGCTACACCAGAGGAGCTCGACCTTCCTCACACTCTGCACTTTCGCAACCAGCGAGCGAGTTCGGCAAAGAAGGCATATCCGACAGGTGATCGTAGTGACAGTCAATTCCGAGTTTAACGGTAGGTTCAACATCGGGTTTGAAAGCGTGGCCTACTCAATAGAGGCCTGGCATAACCGTCCCTTTCAATCTTCTTCTTTTATGACAGCTCCTTTACTTCGACGTGTCCGTTTTCGCATAACAGAGCAATTCAACTCGGTACATCTAGTATGATATTATTATAAGTATTTTACGTCACAAACTCTTGGGCTACATGAGGCTAATTGCGGAACAGAGTATGGGAGGAGTGAGGTCTCCTCGTCGAGCATGTCCAGTACTGTTTAAATGTCCTTGTCGTGCAAAGCGGTAGGACTTCTGTTCCTCAGATTGGCTCCAAAGAAGTACAGCAGGAACCTAAACGCCATTCGTCAGATCGCAGTCTTGGATGCGAAGGCAGACACCTACGGAATGGGGATAAAGAGGACCGTGAGACAGGCTAGAAGGGTGTTTCCCCAGTCGATGCCAAGATTGACAAAAAGTCCATGTGCGGCCAGAGGCATTCCAGCGCCTGCGATGACATGAGCAACAATCATCGACCGAAACAGACGACTCACCCATCATCGACCGGAAAAAGTCGTTACTCGCCAAAACCGAGGCGGCTTCTTTCGGATAGGCTATTCCGATGATAGTTAGCTTTGTATAGTCGTATGAGATCCGAAATCGAGACTGACCATGAGGCAAGTAGGTAAGGAAGGGCATAAACCTAGACAATGGGTCAGCGATAGATCGCTCGCAGCATTCATACTCACATCCACGTTGCACCGATACCAAAGAAGGACGCGGCAATGATTGGGCTTATCCAGTGGGTTCGATTCGAGGTCCACGCGAACCAGAACAAGCAGATCTTGACCCTGATCAGGCCCGCATGTACCAATCAATCAACATAGATACTCACAGGGAAGCAGAAGGCAGCAAGCATGGACATTGGCAGACGAGCTTCGGGCGCGACCTTTCCCTTCTTCCGGTCGAATAGAGGTTCAAAGTACAACCTGATGTCACATTAGCGAAGCCTAGGGTCACCCAAAGCGAGACGTACCTGTTCCATGTTGCGTATCCGGCATAACTGATTATCGAGCCAACCAATATAGCCAAGAAGGGCAAGTTGGACACGCCGAGATTCCACCCGTATCCCATCTCGTAGACGATGGGAAAGCTCTCGAAGTAAGAGTACAGGATGGCGTAGATCAGGCCGATATAGATATCGATCGCGAGGACGATCGGCTCCGTAAACGTCATGACGAATGGACGCAGGAGAGCCCCCTTGAGTACAGCCGTCGGCGTCATCGAAGCCGACTGTATCTCGCCTTCCGATTTGAGCTCGTCATTGCCGGTGAGCTTTCGCAGCCTGGCGGCACGTCGGTAGAGGATGTTGGTTGAGGAGGTCTGAGCGGGAGGTCAATATCGATGTTTGCCGGGAGTGGATGGAGACACACCTCTGGAAGGGTGAAGAACAGAAGGACGAGCGAGAATCCAGAGAGCATAAGCATCTCCCAGAAAGACCATCTCCAGCCATTGGCTTGGACGGCGAATCCAGCAACGACAGGCGCAAGAGCGGGTCCAGAAGAAGCAGCTAGACCATACAGCCCCATGGCGTACGGCAGCTTTTTTGGGTGAAAGACGTCCTGCAAACTAGCACCTATCATGAAACTGTCAGCGAGGAGCGTTTTCTGCGTAGCCTCAAATGTACCTCCTGTCGCCAAAGGAGGAGAACCGACGAATCCAGCCCTGCCGGGAATCAGCCTCGCTTGCATCGATGTACAGATGGACGAGTCGCTACCCACAAGAATCGGAGGATTGCGAATCCTGCAAAATTGGTGACCAGTGCCGTCGGGATTTGCAGGATGCAGAATAGAGCAAGAGTGACGATATATGGTATCGTTCGACCGACTTTGGGGATCTCGGTGATGGGAGAGAGGAACAGTGGTCCAATACCGTATCCAGCGACGAACAGCGAAAGTCCAAGGGTGACGGTCACTTGACCTAGTCCGAAATATTCCACCGCACCCGTTACCCCGGGCGAATAGATCGATGATCCCATGTAGACGGTGACCGTGATCAACATGATACAAAAAGTGACCCAACACTTCTTGAGCAGTCTCCTGCCGATGGGGTGAGGGGCATCCGGCGCCATGACCACGAGACTCACCAGTTCAAGGGGTTCTCGGGATCGTCGGGCCCGTACCAGGTGACCATGTTAGGGTCCTCCTTTTCATCCTCGGCCTCGGGCTCATCGTCTCCTCTTTCGACGTCTTCGCCCTCTACTCTAGTAGCTTGAGACGAGCTTCGACGCGGTCCCTCTCTTCCTGGAGCCGCATCCTCGCTGGTCCCATCGTTGTTATGGGATGACTGCTGTTCCTTCTTCTTTGGTGAAGAAGCCCTTTTTTCTCCCTTCTCGCCCGATCGGCGATACTTTTCGGGCACCTCGAATCCAGGTCGCTCTTCTGGGTACGAAAAGTATTTACCGCCCGAAGCTCGATAAATGAGCAGGCCAAAGGTCTAGGCAGGAGGATTAGCTGGACAACCCTCTCGAATAACGAAGGGATAAATACGGATTCTTTCAGAACCGTCGTCATGATGATCGTGTTCCTCGAGTCTATAGCTCTTGCTGTAAGACAGGAAGGAGAGGATGAGCTGCGAAAGTGAACGATGCAAACTCAGTTACATCGATATATCTATCACCGCCAACTTTGCTTCGATCGATCGAGGCACGATTTCAAGCTTGGCGCCCCGCGTCATACTCCCGTAAAAATGGGCGTTAGTAATAGAAATCCGTGCACGGGAATCATATGCGGGCGGGATACGAGGTCTCGTGTGAGAATAGCCTGAATGCAGTCTCGCCTTCGCGCACAGCTTGGTCTCACCGAGTGACTCACTCGGACAACAAGCACGACAACAAGCACGACAACAAGCACGGGTCTCGTGATATGACATCAGGACTCCTTGACCTCGGCTCGGGGGCGTCCGGGTTTCTCCATCTGGGCCAAAGTCGACGATCAGAGGGGTCGGAGATCGAAGATTGGGAACAGGGATTTCGGTGTTCCCCATACTCACAAGGCACATGTGCGGATAAGATAGCGGGATTTCGACTGACATAGCTGCCGACCGATAAGCCTCGATGGCGATATCGACGACGAGCGACAGAAGCGAGTCTACGTCCACTGGGTATTGTTGCATTGTTTGGGTATAATTGCGAACGGATATAGCCTCTCCCATAGTATTAACACTCAAGACCATGCTGGTTTTAGAATGCCTTCTTGTGAATGATATCCGGATCCTCCTTGTACTCGTCTGCCGAGACCCACATCTGCGTTGAAAGATTTCAGGAGGGTGCTCCACACCTCAGCGGATAGAACCTACCTTCTTGAAGGTCGAGAGACCGGCCAGAATACTTCCTCCGATCCACGTCGAGTACTGCGTTCGCCTCAGCATTGTCTCACGGAATACTCAGACAAAGCGCTTACCTTTCTCTCGGGTGGGGCATATATTTTCAGCTTCACGTCCTTAAGCGCCAGCTTCTTGACTTCGTTCAATAATCGATCCCCGAACCCTAGATACCCATTTGAGCTTCCGTTGTCGTTGGAAGCGAAGTACCACTCACCGGTGCACAAGGTCGATCCCCCCGAGAGGACAATATTGCTGAAGAGAGACTTTCTCAGGTCCATGTCGGTTCTATTTATCGAGTCCACGATAACCTGGAGCATGATCTCAGCGTTGCCATGGGCAAAGTCAGCTCAGCGCTTGCACGTACCTGATGAACACCTGGATACTCGAGTCCGACCAACTCGGGGTTGAACAAGATCTCTGGCGCCAAGAAACGTTCTGCTCCCAACTGATTACAGCTCGCCCCGTCAGTACCCGCCAATAGCCAGTTTGGGAGAGGAGAGCACTTACCTGGATTACTTTGCCATCCGGCAACCTAAACTCCTCCCACGCGCTCCCATTATCCTTTTCTTCCTTCGCCGGATTCAGGGCGAGGTAGCATGTCTTCTCCTTTATCGTTCGGACGACCTCCTTCTCTGCCGAAGTATGGAGGTAATGACCCGATTTCCGAAGCAAGAGTTGCAAATGGTCCGTGATGTCTCTGATTGCGGCAGTCAGAGCCAACCGAGAGATCAGCCACAAGACCATACCTCCCCGCAAGATCTATGCGTCTAATCGCGTGCGGCATGGAGAACCCCTCGAAGACCGGTACAGCATGCGTAACTCCATCTCCCGAATCCAGGACGATTCCCGTCGTGCGTCCTGACGAATATCTGAGAGGTCGTTCAATTGGGACTTTTCCGTTCGTAGCCATCAACTGACAAGGAAAGCACCGCTTGGACTGAAGTGAAGAACGCTGGGACGTTGAATGTTTCGAAGAAGATCTGGGCGGCAACATCTCTGTTTTGCCGAGGATTGAGCGGCGCTTCCGTCAAGAGTACCGGATGCTGTATAATCTCAGTTCTCCCTCCCCTCGGCCAACAAGCCTGACCGACCTCTTCGGACAACGCCTTCAGGCCCTCGCCATACACCCAGCCCCATATGCGCTCCATGTCGTCCCAATCTGTCACCACGCCATGCTCCATCGGGTATTTGATCTTGAGTAACCCGCGCAGCTCTTGCGCCCGACGTCCGATGAAGATGTTGTCCTGTATTGCACCTGCCATGATGCGGGGGTGCTTCGGACGCCCGACACTACATCAAAGTGATTTCTCGCTCAGAGGGGAACCAAAGGAGATCTATGTGGGGAACAACATACAACGAGGGGATGTAGCATGACGGTTGTTCTTCTCCCGCGAAACCAGCTTTGATAGTGCCGGATCCCTGACGAGCCATTAGTTACCTCTCTATGGCGCCAACCCGAAGCTGGAATCAGCTTACATTGTCGATGACGACTGGCTGATTCGTGAGACTTTGATTTATCGATCAGTCGTCAGCTGTGTTTCCATTCCGACGAAAGCTGCATGGCGAACGCAACTGACTCACACGTCGTCAAACTCGGTCGCCATCTTGAGCTGTTGCGCTCGTTGTTGCTCTTCAGTGCTGCTGAATCTCTCGGTGTCCCGACTTGAATACCTCGAGCTCGCGGTTGAAGCTCGGACGCGTTCCGGACGGCGATCAATGCCGTGGCTTTCTTTGGTCACGTGGTTGATAGCGCCACTTCCGGCGTTCCCAGCAGCTTGGCCAACACGTCCCCTTCTACGTGTTCTCATTACACTACAAAGCTTTATCAATCCTACAACACGATGGCAAGTACTGCAGTCATACCCTCAATCACCTGCTCACACCATCCACAGGTGCCCTCCGCTTCGTATCCAAACTCCACGCAGCCGTACCCCGTGGCAGCCGCCGCTCCTCCCACCTCGGGTCCCGGGTCCGGCTTCCCCCCCAGATCAGGTCTCGCCGGGATGCAGCACGGATCCATGGCATCCCTCGCTCCTGGAGCTGGGATCAGGGGAGGGCTTCCGGAGGAGAAGAATGTCGCGCAACTGGTCAAGGAGAACCACTCTGTGTATTCGAGGAAATTCCAGGCGCTGTTGGACAGGTCAACGCCGCATGTCGTCGAGCGATGGGGTGCCACTGCAGGGCTGTTCATTATTTTTGCTCTCAGCGTGATATTGCGTCAAGGCGTAGGTGTACCATCTATGAGAAATGTCCTTCGCTGATCATCATCCCCTCCCAGTGGTACATCGTTTGCTGTACGTTTGCGCAGTCGCAACCTAAACCCATACTGACGGGGCGAATCATAGACGCACTGGCCATTTACATCCTCAATCTGTTCCTCGCCTTCCTGCAGCCCCGTTTCGATCCCTCCCTCGCGGCCGATATTGCTGAATCGGATGTCGAGGAGGGCGCACCTGGACTCCCTGGATCCGGAGGGGGTTCGTCCTCCAAGGGCGGGATTGGAGGACTCATGTCAGGCTTCTCGAACGGCAACAACGACGAGGAAGAGTTCCGACCTTTCATTCGTCGGCTGCCTGGTCAGTTGTCAAACGCCGCCGCGAGGACGATCAACTGACGAGATTGCCGCAGAGTTCAAATTCTGGTACTCGGCTACAAAGGCCACTGCGATTGCTTTGGCGTGTACCATCACTCGAGCGACCGACGTCCCTGTATACTGGCCCATCTTGCTGATCTACTTCCTCACCTTATTCGGCCTGACGATGCGAAAACAAATCCAGTCAGTATTGCCAGAGTACTGGAAGGCTTCCTAACGCGCGGTGCAGACATATGATCAAGTACAAATACATCCCGTTCGACTTGGGCAAAAAGACGCGGTACGGCGGCAAGAAGTAGTCGGGCGGGTCCATTGGGTTCGCTCCCTGGAGCGGTTTGCGGTTTGTGGGGTGTGCTGGAGAGCAGGCGTAGAGTACAACGATAATGCATCATTTCCTTTTGTTTCCCCTCTACACCGTTCGTCTATCCGTCATGACTCGGACAATGCATCCCACTCCGGCGACCTCCGTGAGCTGTGCAGGGATGAGTGTAGGCTCACGGTGACTGACAACTCCCCGAAACATAGACATACCTTCTCGTGCCAGGTCAACAGGACGGACCCCGAGATGTCGGTTGATGCACCCAGTGCTGCCATGCCCTACAACATATTCAGCCTGGTTGCTTGTAAGACAACGAGAGCAACCGGCATACCTTGTACAAGTACGCCATCAAGCGATCTTGCTGCGGCTCACCCAGACCCTTCAACAGCGACGGGATCTCTGCCGCCCGCGTCGAGTTGAGGATGAGAAGAAGCGCCGATGTCGTCAGGTGCTGTAGATCACATCAGCCGGCCATTCAGATGGTCTGAATAAAAACGGACACACCTTGGCCTCATCCACGCCCTCCCCGTACGGCGGGTCCGTCAAGATCAAGTTCAACGCGCCGCCGATATCTCCTCTGCCAGATCCATCGTCAGCCTCGCTGCGGCCTACTATCGATCATCACGGGAACGCACCTCGAGATAAGATTCCTGGCTTCCGTCGACTTGCGCTGGGCGTCGCCGAGGACACCCTCGGCGCCTCGCGGGTCGGCATCGTACAAGTCTGAGGGCAGGATGACATCCTCGTCCAGCGCATCGATGTCGATCTTTCGGAATGCGTACTCTGCCATGGTGGTTGTCGGGTAGGTGATGTTGTCGAGGTTGCGTGACAGAACCCGTCATGGGTTGCAGGGGGTTAGCTTAAGTGGGGGGATCGGAAGTGGCGGTTGTGGAGGAGGTCCTCGGGGTGCTAGATTGTGATCTAGCATGTAGTCTGCAAATAATCCACCCAAGTCGCACCCATCTTCAATCGCCAGGAGCAAACCCCCCAGCTCAGAAAGGAAACACACTTGGACCCAGACATAGACACGCAAGATGGCCAAGGGTTTATCGGCAAACCCCATGGAGGCGTACCGTATGTCACTACTCAGACTCGACTGAGTTGTTCTCTGACACTGCTCTTTCAAGGCAAAGCGGCCAAGTCACGAGAGGCCAAGAAGAACAAGGAGGCTCGTGCGCAGAAGAGGCAGGTGACGACCGTGAAGCGAGATACTGGCGGTGAGTCCTCTTCTCCTTACTTTCTTTTTTTTTAGTATCGCCGTCAACTGATAGAAACTGCCATCCGCAGGCATCGAGTCCGAGATCCGGCAGCTCAAGGATAAGACAGACGAGGAGTCGCAAGCTCGAGTAAAGGAGCTGCAGTCCGAGCTGGCGTACATCAACAAGACGAAGGAAAAGTACGTGAAGGACCACCCTGAAGCGCGGAGCAAGGTCTTTCGGGAGCACAAGCCGCGGCGGGAGGGCCAAGAGAGGGAAGGGGAAGGTGCGAAGGGGGACGAGACGCGTGCTCTGTATGATGCGGAGGGCAAGTTGCGGGACCCGACACGGAGCGTGTATTACCACGAGACGTATAATCCGTTCGGCGTACCGCCCCCTGGGATGCCGTATAAGGAGCACAGTGAGTCTCTCGTGCGCTTTTCGAAGATATTGAGCTGACGGGTCTAATTTGTCAGCGCCCGAAGAGGAGAGCAGTGACGAGGACAGCGACGAGGAGATCGTCATGCCGCAAGGTCCGCCGCCGGAATCGGACGAGGAATCGGACGATTCCGACGATATCCCTTTGCCAGAAGGTCCCCCTCCACCGAGACCCGCGCAAGATGTGTCAAGCCAATCTCATATGCCGGTACCCATGGGAATGGGCTTCCCACCGAGACCACCTCCGTTTCCGCAACAGTTCCAACCGACACAATCATTCCACCATGGCCCACCGCAGCATTTCCAACAACCTCCTCACCCATTCCAACAACCCTCTTATCCCCCCTTCCAGCAACAGCATTTCCTGCCTCCACCGTCTAGCGCACTTCGCCCACCATTCCGCCCCCCGCCCCTCATCCAGGATCCGCTCTCGGACAAGCCTCATCAGACGTACCAAGCACGGCCTCTGCTACACGCCCTCCCACCCCGTCCTCCTCCTCCTACGGGCGTTTCTACTCCCGCATCCTCGTCCACTTCTCATTCTGCCCCGACTCCTGCAGCAGCGACCATCTCGGCCGAGCCGCAACTGCGCGATCTGCGCAAAGAAGCGACCGCGTTCGTTCCCCGAGGCGTGAAGCGCAAGAAGGGAGTTGCAGCTGCGCTCCCTTCCGCGAGGGGTATCAATGCCGCGCCGGGCGCCGGGACTATCGACGAGGACGGCGACGAACGACGAGCGCCTGCGCCGGTGGAGGCCGGTGGCGGTCTGCTGGGGAAACTGAAGGGCGTGCTCGGGGACGGGAGGGAGGAGAAGCGGACAAAGGTGGACGACGATTATCAGAAGTTCCTCGATGGGCTGGGAGACTTGGCGTAGAGTGTTGGTAGCTGCTGCTTGCATTGTACAGGATATCGACATGCATGTCATATGCACGACGGACGAATCTGTAGACCTCTTTAAAGCCATTCACCTAGTGTAGTGACCCTTTGCCCCGCTCGCTCTTTCCGGCGGAAAGATACTGACCCATTCGGATGACTCCGTAAATAAGTTCATTCTGAGTTTCCGTTCCTTCATTCCCCACATAGCATGACTTCCTTCGGTACGTGAGGGGATAGTGTACAGCTCCAGACCTGACCTATATCGCAACCAGTCTTCGTCACTGGAAACGCAAACAAGCTGAAAGAGGTCCAGGCCATCTTGGCCTCTGGTGCCAGTGGACTGACCATCACCTCGCAGTCTGTGGACGGTATGTTTGCTCCGCGTCAACCAATATTGCCCAGTATACTGACGATACCTGTTGTCGAATGACCTGCAGTCCCCGAAGTGCAGGGCACGACACAGGAAGTCGCCATTGCGAAATGCCGAGCTGCTGCTGAACAGGTTGGTTTGGTCCTTTCACATGTTGGGGCTCGATGCGGGGACTGAGTATGACCCGCTCTCTTAGCTTGGGACAGCTTGCGTGACGGAAGACACTGCGCTGTGCTTTGACGCGCTGAACGGTCTGCCCGGACCGTACATCAAAGACTTTCTCGCGAATCTCGGTCACGCTGGTGGGGTTGGCCGTTCCATCGGATTCGAATCCGAAATGCAACATCACCTCTGACTAATACGATAGGTCTCAACACATTACTACAAGGGTTCCCCACCACGTCGGCCCTCGCGCGATGCACCTTTGCGTACTCTGCTGGCCCGGGAAGCGAGCCGCTACTCTTTGAAGGCGAGACAAAGGGCCATATCGTGCCCGCGAGGGGCCCGACGAATTTCGGCTGGGATCCGATATTTGCGCCGGTCGAGGGAGGGGGAAAGACGTATGCCGAGATGGACGGGGCCGAGAAGAATGCGATTTCGCACAGGTATCGGGCGTTGGAGAAACTGCGAGTGTACTTGGAGAAGCAGGACTAGGGTTTGAGCGGGGCGGACGG
>JASZXS010000222.1:0-26146 GCA_035521475.1 Tremellales sp. Uapishka_1 | reverse complement strand
GGGGAGAGACTGCGAATGGGGGAGGGGGAAGAGTGAAGAAGAAAACTAGAAGGACTGAAAGGCGACGGAAAGAGGAGTAGACCAGGGGGATGGAGAAACAAGAAGAGGAAGCTCCGGGGAAAGAAAGCATTCAACTCACAAGGTAGAAGCGTTCTCCCACGAGAAGATCAATCGCTTGCTCTTGGACTCCTGTCGGAAGATCATGCCTGCGAGGACGTTGAGGCAGCCGATGATGAACAGCAACCACGAGGAGACCTGGGGGAACAGTTCGCAGTAGTGCGAGAGCACTTGCGTGCCGATGCTGCGAGGTATATGTATGAGCAGAGACGAAGGGAAGCAGATGACGAAAACTTGCAGAGCTTGGAATATGCCCAGGACGCCTAGACCGTGGGCGGGTCCGAGGACGGGCATGTACTCCTCGAAGAGGCGTTTGGGGAACCCGACTTCGGAGAGGACGAGGAGGAGGCATTCGAAGACTGGTGCGGGAATGAGTATCGATGAAAGGGCAGGAGGAGAGGTAGCGACTCACTGATGCAGATTCGATTGAGGATGCTCCAGAAGGAGCCGCCGGTCTGGTCGGGGACGGTCGAGTACTCGACGTAGTCGCAGTCCCAGTCTGCGGTCGAGTTGAGCGCCGACGAAGAGGCACCAGAGGCGGACGATGCCTTGATGGCCTTGATGTCGCTGGACGAGGTGTACAATTTAGACACCAAATCGCGGAGTGTCACTTGCCGCAGACTCACTCTGCCATCGTGACCACGTTGGCGGCGAACACCAGGAGGAGGGAGACGATGCTTAGGAGTCGAAGGATGTTGAGGCCAATGAAGATTGGGCCGGAGGGCTTGGACTCGAACGGTTTGATTGCGCTGGGCGCCATGTTGTAAGCAATGAGTGTGCAGAGGGAGAAGGGCTGAGCGGGGAGCGATCGGTCCAGCGATACGAATTCGACTGGCGAGAGAAAGAAAGATCAAGGTGGGAATGAGCTGGGTCAAGCGTTTGTAGCTCTACGGTTCTTTTACCAAATCGCCCCCATCATTCCAGTCAGTTTCACCGTCATCGCCAGACAATGCAGGGCGGCAGGGGTGCTCCTGGAAGTCCGACAGTGTCCTTCACGAGGCGGTGCTAGCGGTTTCATGGCGGACAATGCACTGGACTGTACATGATAACTTCTCCTGGTTGTCCGATGATCAAACGAGGGGTCAAGGCGAGTGGAAGATTCACCATGTTGGACAGACAAAAGGATTGGTGCTCTGGGTGAAACGCGGCCGAATGCCACGGATTGAGTGACTGGCCGGGGATTTTCGATTTTCCGGCTGTCGCGTTCGCGTTTGCTTTTACGTAATGCATGGCGATCCGCGCGTTGAGCTTTGACTTTCGGGTGTTTCCCCCTAATCGTTCGAGGTGTCGTCCCTCGGTGCATCCTACAGCCATTCACAATCATTTCCATCCTCGGTCTCGTATTCCGACACGTACCCCAACACATCGACTACGCTCTCTCCCCTCCGTCAACAAATAACGGGCATTGCCGCTGGTCCGGCTGAAACGACTCGCCATCAGATTAGGATCAACAACGAGTGAATCGAGGGCCAACTAGCGGACCCCTTTGTCCTCGCTCCCGCTCCCCCTAGAATCACTTGCTTGTCGACCGTTGCTGTGTCGGGCAGTGACTACACTTTCTTTGTGAGTTGGCTGTCCTCCATCACCACCCTCACCATCACCGTCACACGACATCCCATCCGCTCCACGCTCCTTTCTACCCACCGGGACATGTCACACGGGAAATCAATAATCTAATAAACGAATCAAATCTTCCCAGTCAAGCAACATGCACATCTCGCCATCCCTCGTCATCCTCCTCCTCCCTCTCGCCCTCGCGACTTCACCGGCAGGTCCCCGACTCCCCGCGCACAGAAGACACCATGCCAGAGCGGGCGGCCCCTTGCCTAGCGACGCCATAGCGGCGGAATCAGCCGCCGCGGCCGATGCTGCTGCTTCATCCTCGACGACCAATACGGCGACAGACTCGGTCGCGAATCCATCCTCTGCCGCGGCATTGACTACCTCAAGCGATACCGATGCGGAGTCGACCAGTGCCGCGGCGTCGACTGCTGCCTCCCAGACCACGCCCGCGGCGTCTAGTACTGCTGCCAGCGTGAGTCATTCCGTACTGATCGCAAAAAGGATATGACTGAAGGCGTCCCACTTCACAGCCTTCGCCAAGTTCGTCCACTGGCGACTTGATCAACTCGGTCCTCGGCATCATCACCGACAATGCTACTTCCACTTGTATGTGATCTTGATCGATCTTGGCATACTCTGCTGACTGTCTTCCCTGCAAAGCGAGTTCTGCCGTCTCTAGCTCTTCCGCTGTATCACCTTCAACATCTACCTCGTCATCATCGACATCCACATCGTCGTCGTCGTCCTCAATGACGCCCTCGTCTACCTCGACCACGTCGACGAGCACGACCCCTACCTCGACCGCGACGCCCACGACCTCGATCGTCGTCGTCACCAAGTCGAATCCCGCCCTCATTACGTCTACCATCAAGACATCCTCTACTGCGTCGGCCTCTTCGACTGCTGCTGCCGACAAGTCGACCACGACTTCCAAAGGTATCGGAAAGACCGCCTTGATTGTCATTATTGTCATTGCCTCGGTCGTCGGTCTCCTTGCCGCCGGATGGACTGCTTTCCGAAAATGGAAGCTCAAGCCATCCAACAGATTCGACGAAAGAATGCGGCCGATCGATTTCAGTCCCCACGGCGATATGGGAGATGATGACTTGTAAGTCCCCTTGATCATTGCTTATGAGGAGCAGATCGTTAACTCCCAACACTCCCAGCCTCGAGAAAACGCTCCATCGATCCGCATCTAACTCGTCGGCCGATCGACAGCGACAGATGTTTGTTGACGAGCTCGAGCATCCCGAAGCAGTAGCGGGCATTCCGGAGCATGACTTTACCGCCCCGGCGGTCAATGGTGCCGGCCACGGAGTCTACAACCACGACCCCTACGGTCATGCCGCGGCCTACGAGTACGATCAGACCTACGATCCAGACTACCAGCACCAGCAACAGCATCAGCACCACCAGCCCGCGTACGACTACGACTACCCGCAGCAGGACCCGGTCTCTCCCGAGGGATATAACGATCTCCAACGAGGAAGCCAGAACGGTCATGGCAGTTTGAACGGTCACGGAAGTCAGAATGGCCACGGCAGCCAGACCGGCCACGGTGTCTATGCGTCCGACATGACCTATCCGCAAGGCGAGTATGGTCTCGGTCGACCGACTGGTGGCTCCGAGGGACCGTGAGTGGCACTAGCTTGCACCAGTGCTGGCGTTTACTAACCCGACCGAGTAGATACGCCCAAGCAGCTCAATATAGAGCCTACTAATCGCGCTCGCTGGTCGAGACGTCCCTTCACCCCTCGCTCGAACTTTCTGAACGCATTCGTCACCGCCCTTGTCAAATATTCCCCCCTCGCCTTGGTCTTATAAAAGGACGCTGTTACATATCTCCACCTCTATCGCTTGACCCTTGTTATATGAATCTTGTATACAAAAGAGTCTGCAGGTTGAAAGTCCGGAGTTTTCCTGGTCTCGCCAACGACGAAATCGGCAGAATCACATAGGTACCGAGCGGATGCTCAAAGACGACGTGTGGTTCTGGACAGCAGCGATCACTGGATGACAGTGCACGAGCAGTTCTCGGAGCGTTTGCTCGCTTCGGAGGGGGCTTCACACGGCACCGGGCGAAATGTAGGCATCCGTATGGGTGCCGTCTTATTTACGCAACTACGCAGCACTGGCTTATTAAGGATTCAGGAAAGGGTGCCGAGTATCCGAAGAATATGCGACGAGCTGCAAGTGGGTACAACTTTGCACATGCATCGTGGTGGACCAGGATCCCGCTCCGTCAAGTTAAGACAAGCAGCTCGGTGGAGCGCTCGCAGCTGCCTGCGAGAGGCGATGCCGGCTAATTGACTGTCCATATTTGGAAGTTCCATAGTTTCAGATGGCACAAAGGATGGCTCTGCCTGAGCTTGTGTGCACGGAGGGCCAATACTAGCAGTCAGCTAGCCCGCCTTGTCGCATGGAGCCTGAAGTCAGTTTGCTGTCTCAATGCAGTTCTGCATCGCCACGATCGCCGTCATACCTCACCTGGCTCGAAACCAGCCGCTTCATTAACGCGACTGTCTTTTTTCCGGCTTCCCTGACCTGCTTACTCTTGCTCGGAAAAGTATTGGCGGGCTCCCCCTGGTACCGGATCCCTGTCATCTCGTTGACCGTTTAGCCGAGTGATAATTTGGGGTCACACACTTAAAAGCATGTTGTAGTAGAGTCTCGTCGGAGCTCGCACCTTGGAGAGCGGAATGGTGTAAACGCAGTGGGAATAGGGGGATGCACCGCCTTCAAGTGGAGGTCTAGGTTCCGGCTCGGAGGCACCGTTAAGTACCGTAAACACTGTTGAGCACTCTCCGTTCTCCTTTCATTCATCTCACCACGCAGTTGTCCTTGCCGCACCGGGTATAAGAGACAGCAACCACCTCACTAACTTGAGTCCGAAGAAGCGGTATCATGGCGCAACAACAACGCTACTCCGCAGTCCCAGGTTTCACCAGCGTTTCATCGCCTGCACCATCGATCTTGGGGAGGAATAGCGCGGGGGGATACAGAGAGTACCACAACGATGGAGACATGTCAGAGAGCGGCAGTAATGCGAGTGAGTCTGAGCTATGGAAAATGGTGTGTATCCGAGATCTTCGAGGTGCGCGAGGAGGATGACGAGCTTGCGGTGTCGCAGCTCCTTTCATGGGATGCAAGGAGAGGTCGTCAGAGTTCAGAGGGGTGTGTCTATGCTTGAGAGCTGCGTCGATCGAGGCCGGAGCAATTCAGAGGAACCGTTTCAGCAACGGTGTTGCCGTCTCGACCAACCTGGTCGTCGGAGTTCCGGCGGCCAGCAATCGCAGCTAGAACTAGTCGTCGACGACGTTATTCCTTTCTCCTACTTCCATCATCCGCTTGAGCGATACAGCGGACCTGTACTGATCCTTCCGCGCCTTCAGATTTGGCTTCCTACCAAGGCATCCCTCCGGTACGTCTTACCCCTTCGTCATTGGTTTTCAGACTGACATCTTCCAGCCCCACAGACTGGCGACCTACTCCGTCCCTTCATACCAACAATCACCCGGAGTGTCCCCCGAAAACGTCCAGATGTCCATGACAGAGCTGCCCCACCGGCCCTACATGAACGGGTACCGCTCATCCGCGCACGATGCCGTCCCCTCTGAATCCTACTATCCCATCGCGCCAGCCAACGAATACGACGGCCTCGTACGGGATCAAGCGAAACGAAAAACAAAGAGAGGGTGGACCATTGCCGCAATCGTCCTCGGTATTGCCGCGGTCGTTGGGATCATCGTCGGTGTCGTCGTCAGCCAAGTCCATGGGAAGGGAGCCAGCCATAGTGCCAACAGCAATAGCGTGAAGAGTAACTCTACCGTCCTGAATTCGAACGATCCTAGTAACTTCACGCTGGATGATCGATTGCACCAGAGCTTCTACGGATTCGCCTACACTCCGAATGTGAGCAGACCGTCGTTACCGACCGAGGTGGATGTGGGACTGATGCCGTCATTACTAGCTGGCGCAAGTGCCGTGGTGTGGAGTTACACAGGCGAACGTGACGAGAGATATCCAGGCAAGTTGTCCAGACAGTCCTTCTCGCCCATGATCGTACGGTTGACCTGAACGCCGCAGCTTCTCTCCCAATTGACGACGCGGCTGAGACTGTACGGGGCAAACTGCAACCAGACTGCGATGGTGCTGCAGGGTATTCAGGATACCAAGGTCAACATGACGGTTTGGATTGCCATCTGTGAGGACTTCCCATCTTTGTACTTCGCATGGACTGCCATTGACGCGAGCTTAGATGTCGACACAAACGACACTGCGTACGATGAACAGTTGTCGGCTATCCAGAATGCGATCAAAACGTACGGAACAGATCATATTTCCGGGGTACGTAGCTGTTACCTCTCGCTTCTCTTTTATTCACCAATGCCACCGCTAGATCACTGTAGGAAACGAGTACATCTTGAACACGGCCGGCTCGGAGGACATGACCTCTTCGACGTTCGCGACAGCTGTCGAGACGATAACGAGCAAGATCGCGACAGTCAACTCGACTATACAGGCCATGAATCTAGACAAGGTCTTGCCGATCGGCACCAGTGACGCGGGCAGTATCCTGACCAAGACCTTGGCCGAGGGCATAGACTACTTTATGGCAAATGTCCATCCGTGCGTCGATTGATCCCTCGTGGAGCAGGACTGACCGGATCTCAGATGGTTTGGCACGGTGACTATCGATGATGCGGCTGCATGGACGTACAACTTCTTCCAAGAGTTTGATGTTGTAAGTGTGATCTCCTTGTCCGTCACGCAGCTGACGATGCGTAACAGGAGGTTGCGGCTACAGCGTCCAATAAACCCCAGGCGTACATCGCGGAGACTGGCTGGCCGACGCAATCGATGAACGCCACGGAAGGCAATGATGGGACCCCGTCCCCCGGGGGCGATGCGAGCGTCGCAAACCTGCAGAGCAAGTCTAGAGACCAAGTCATGTGCTCAGGAACCAAGCTGATTCCCGAACCAGCTTTCCTAGATACGTTTATCTGCCAATCCAACACCAATGGGACCGAATACTTTTAGTAAGTCCATACCTCGAAATCGAGACGCGGTTGAGCTTACGACACCAGCTTCGAGGCTTTCGACGAGCCATGGAAGGAGTGAGTTTCCCCGAGCGGATAATTGCCTGCATCAGCTGACAGACACGCATTAGGGAGTACGGCGGGGTGGAGCCCTACTGGGGTCTATTTGACTCTGACCGCAATCTGAAGAATGTCACGATACCGAGCTGCTAGAGGTGTGATGTAATGTTTAACCGACAAATCTCCGTCTTCCGCTCGGTTCCGCCGGTGTCCGCCCCGGAGTTGGCCGTGTCGCTTCTTATTCACCCGATCTCGTTGCCATCTCTGCTCTTGCTTTGCAACTTTCACATACCACTCACCATGCCCGTTTCCACCACCACATCAGCTGCTCCCACCTCCAGTCAGCTCACGCACGATGCAGGCCATCTCAAGCTAAGAGGACACCAGACGGCGCCGACCACGACGGCTTACGCGCAACTCGACGCTGTAGGCGTGAGTCCGGGGTTTAGCCGAGGCATGCGGGATGCGCGATAGCTGACCGGTGTGTGTGTCTCAGTACGAAGTGGTCAAGGGCGTCATTTCCCCCGAGAAGGCGAAGGAGTATGCCGACCGGATGTACAACTACGTCGAGTCCTTCGGGCTCGGTTTCAAGAAGGACGACCGGTCGACCTGGCACGTTGAGAACCTGCCAAAGTTCAACAAGTGGGTACCGGGGAGAACGGCCCGGAGAGGCCGCGTGCTAACGGCGTCGGTCGTCAAGGGGAGGCATGATTGCCAGATACGGTGCCGGTCACGAGCAGTTTGCGTGGGACATTCGGTCCGAGCCCGAGCTCATGAAGACGTTTGGCAAGATTTGGAACACGGAGGAGCTGCTCGTCTCGTTCGGTGAGTATGGCTCGCGAGCGGTGAAGGACCTCGGAATTGACTGTCGCATCAGATATCGTGAATGTCTCGCTGCCCTTCCCCAAGGAAGAGAGGTCCGACCTGATGACCGCCCCATGGCCACATGTCGACCAGTCCCCCGCCCGGCGATTCAAGCACTGTATCCAGGGTATCATGAACTTTGTATGTTGGAGATGGCGCTCGTTCGATGAGGACCTGTTTACTGATTGTCGTGGGCATTCAGGAGGAGAACGGACCGGACGACGGTGGCCTGATGGTTCTCGATGGGACGCTCCCGCTGTACGCCGAGTTCTTTGACAACAACAAGCACGACATTCCGCTGCACAATGGCCAGCTGTTGGATTCGTACCACTACACCGAGGCTCAGCTCCAGTGGTTCTACGACCGGGGATGCAAGTGGAAGAAGGTCGAGGCTGGACCCGGAGACGTCATCCTGTGGGACAGTCGATGTATCCACTACGGAGCGGCGGCCAAGGGCGACCGACCCCGAGTCGCAACTTGTGAGTGGGGTCAAGACTGCCGATAAGGGGAGCATGCTCATGCAGACGCCCAGACGTCTGCTACAAGCCCGCTCGGGACGTCGAGCCGGACGTGCTGGAACTCCGAAAGAAATGCATCGAAAACTGGTGGACTACTGTATGTGCCTGCATCTCGTTGATGTGGAAGCAGACAGCTAGCTGATGGTGCTCGTCCAGTCGCACGACCCGCTCATGTTCAGAGTGACGGGCGCTCAGGCGATGGGTAAGTTGACGGAAGATGAAAGAACGCAGCCGCCCGTATTGCCCGTCCTGTCGGACCGGGCTAAGCAGTTGGCCGGAGTGTTGCCTTATTGAGGGGTGTAATGAGACCGGATGGTGGGAGTTCTCGTCGGATGTAATCTACGTTGTCGTCCTCTCTGTCCGAGCCTGTCCATCCTTTGTCGCGCTCGAAGCAATGTCCATCTCGTCCCAAAATCTTAATAGGTGATGATGAATAAAATATCGACGAACCCAATGCCGAAATCACTCCTACGGATAGCAGGACCCTCCCGGCTACACGAGTCCTGTCGAGCATGCCGTTGCGACTCACGTCCTATCGAACAAGTCTTTACGCCCAGTGCTGCGCCAATGGTGGTGCAGCTCGCTCATCAGAATGGCTTTCTGCCGACATGAATTCACTGTCTCCCCGCGCGCGGGTCAATCCAACGGTAACCTCCACCCGGGCAGCCACCGCACGCCTCGAGCTCGCTCGTCATATTGGTACACTATCTGAACAGTGTCGTCTAAACCCCTCAAACTCCGAGGCAAATTGATCCTACCATGTTCCTCCGAGGGAACAGGGGAAATTCAGCTGCTCCGTTTTGTTTTCAACGAGCAGGGAGGGACACGCAGGGCTGCATTCCGCGGTCTACAACGATACAAGCTTTTATTTTCAAGATCCAGAGATCAAACAACACACTGCCCCTGCTCAAGCGCTTACCTCCCTCTCCCTCGTCTCCCTTTCCCGTCTTACCACCCCGTTCTTGCGGCCTCTTCCATTCGTCGCCGACGACTTCAGAGGTCTTTGCCACCATTTCAAAGCTCCGGCTCTTGATACCGTTATCAATGCCAGCGGCGACCAATGGATCCCCATCAGCAGATTTCCCTCCACCAACCTAGCCTATTGACAGTGCTATCAGCCCAGGACGAAATTTGGCAAACTTCAAAACAACTTGCCATGACTGGCTGCAGAAGCGCAACGTCGGATCGGGGTGGGGCGGGATGATATCGTCCGCCAGAGTTTGGCAGATGCGTTGCCAGTGATAATGTGGACCCGATCGCGAACTGGTGATGCGACGAATTGGAGTGATGATGCCTTGGTCTATGGAGTGCCGCTGCCGAGAAGTCCCACTGCAAAGTGATGTTCGTTAGTAACCGCTCGACTATGAAACAAGGGAGAAGTCAATTACCAGTATCACTTTACCGTCTTCTCCAACGGAACCAAATCGATATCCTCTGCCATCTGCGCGCGCTGGATCGAAAGCTATACTGGTAACAAATGCGGTATGCCCTTGGCATCGCGCCACCAGGCGGGATTCGCGCGACGAAAAGATGGTGATCAAGTCGTCTTGTCCGCCCACTGCCACGAAGCGAGAGTCGGGGGACCAGGCGAGCTGCGATCAAAAGTCAGTGCTTCGGTTCAAAGAGACAGCACAACGCAAAACTCACGCAGGTCAATCCGCCGAAATAACCCTCGAAGGTGTCCAATAACCTTTTACAAAGGTCAGCATCCGCGAGTTTGGCCAATTTCGACGCTGACCTTTCTTCTTGGACATCGAGCAGCCTCAGCATACCATCATCCGATACCGCAGCCAAGAGTCGCGCATCGGGACTATACTGGACGGCTACGTGGATTTGTTAACGCCAGCCCCGAAATCGAGAAATACGAAGACTAACCCGTTATAGCCTGTGTGCCAAGCTTGGCAGCCCCAACCGGATTCTTGCCCGCCCACGGATTCCTGTCTTTTCCCTTCTCGACCACCTCCTCCGCCTTGTTCTTCCATGTCAACAGCTGGTCTTCGAACACCTGTTCCCCATCCTCGAGCGATGGTGTCGTAAAGCTCTCTTGGGGTGATGACAGCTGACTTTGGGCGAAAAACGTCTTCCATGGCATGGGAGACGCCGTGACGGCGGCTACAGGGTCGTCGAGCAGAAGGTTGAATTGAAGCAGTATCGAATCTTGGAATGTAGCGATGAAATGGGCGGGTTGGCGGGGGTCGAAGTGGACAGAAGTAACGGCAGAACTGTTGAGCAGACCCTATGGAGTGCGTTGTGCGTCAGCCAGTCACTCTGAGTCGAGGCATAGGAGGTGATGAATGTACCCCTTTGTTCAGACGAGTGTACTTCCCCACAATGAGATCCATCCATATGAGATCTCCTGACGAGAAACCGATCAGAATATCCAGCCTGTCTGGACTGGCAGTGAGATGCGAGACAGCATGACAGGTCGGGATATGGCTAAACGTCACTCTCGCCAAGGGTTCCTATGCAATCTCAGCCCCATGGTAGACATTTGCTTCGCTGACCCAACTGACCTTTATTTTCCCCCCTTCTTCTCCCCATCCAAACGTTCGTCCC
The DNA here is from genome assembly GCA_035521475.1 of Tremellales sp. Uapishka_1. NCBI lineage: Eukaryota > Fungi > Basidiomycota > Tremellomycetes > Tremellales > Tremellales sp. Uapishka_1. The sequence continues at coordinate 15,429 of JASZXS010000222.1, read as the reverse complement.
ATATTCCAGAAGCCCCACCTGACCATTTCGCCCGTCCCGTTTTTCCCCCTCTCGGACATTATCCGTGGCAGATTATCTGCCGCCTGTAATCGCGTCACGAACGTCGAGTTTGAGGACCGCAGATTGTTTTTTGGGCGAGGCAGCGTCGTCGAGGGTGTTTTTGAAAACATCGTTCGGCCCTTGCCGCTCTGCAGAGGGAGAGGTATTGGCAGCGTCTCGGGAGCCGGTTGGTCCGAAGACGCAGGTGACGAGTCCGAGGACGAGACCGAGGCCTCGTAGCCCGACATGTTGGGGACCGCACCGCTTCCTTCCACCTTGCTGCTGCCCATGCCCAGCAGACCGCCTATGCCCTTTTCGCCCTTTGGCGGATACCACACGTTCACCCACGACATCTTTGTGGGGAACATGGGCTGTGCGATGCCATTCACCACGCTGCCGCCGTGACTCAGCGCACTCTGGCTCGCCTGCGCAGCGGTCACGCCGGGATTTGGGCCCGAGACGACAAAGCCCGACGAGAAATGAGGTGCGGCCGTGGTGCCAAAGCGTGGATCGAGCAAGAGAGGTGCGACGGCCGTTCCTATGGGTGGAAAGAGGTTGGGATTCAAAGTATATGTTCCCTCGGGAGCGAAGAGTGTTTCCGGTAGCGTGGGGCAGGGGATGATGGGCAAGACCGGGAGAACGAGACGTGGTGGCTGTGGTTTCGGAACGTAGTACGTGGGGGGGATATACATCTCCATCCTGGGCAGAGGCAAGTGAGTTGAGCGGTCGAGCGAGACGGGTTTTGAGAGCAAAGATGGACGAGATGATCGGGGTTGCTGTCGACAGCAAGGGCGGCCCGACAGCCGAGAAGGCCACGTGGCGAAAGATTCAAGGCGTCTGTCTAATGACGAATGACGAGTCGTTGAGGATGCATGACGAGCAGACAGTCCAAGACAGCGATGCCGCGTACGTCGTCAAATCGTGCACCCAAGAAAGCCTTGACACTCGCGCCAAAGGATCGGCTTGGTGTGCGTGTCCTTTGGTGTTTTCCCCAGTGGTTTCCAAGCGACTTTCTGTCCAGCAATGAAGCCTGACGGGTGAGATTAATGGTCGGACTGCCAAAGTTGGCATGTCATTCGGACTTTGCCTATAGCTGGCTCGTTCGTATGCATCATTTGACTACCCTATGAATGGAGAACGGAATGGAGGACACATCCCTCCGTTGACGTTGAATGATGGTCTACTATTGACTTCCTTTCAAAACACCAACAAATCCCGTTCACCCCTCTTTGACTATCTCTTGAGCGACCTCTCCTGCACTCCTTTAGGCTTGTTGTCAACACCCTGCATTCAGCAAGTCCACTTATTGACATCCACCATCATCCCTGTCATTCGATCACAGCCACCATCGACATGGCGCTCATTCCCTCTGGAGCTCTGCGAGATGCCGGTGTGTCAAAGCCATCGGGTACAATACCTCTTTGACACTGGGAGTTAGCCATCACCATCGGACCTTTCAAGCCCTCGAGGCCAGGGTACGGACCCGTACTCTCGTATCTCCAAGCCGCCCAGCTCGAGACGCCGTTGAGGATCCATCCGTTGCTTAATCTGCGGACCTGGGACCCGAAACCTTACGGGAAGTATCTGGCGTAAGTACCTTGCTCCCCCAACATATCGGGATAGCTGATGAGTCACGCCACATCAGATGGAATACCATCGAGGTCAGTGCGGAGAGGGAAAGGAGACATCGCACGCGCTGAGAATATGCAGCACCCGATGTTCGCGGCGATTTGGGTGGATTACGATGGTGAGCTCTTGGACAGCGGTACATATTGCAGAAGGACAAGCTGACGCATTATTTTGACCAGATACTGAAACGGTAAGTGGGACTCGATATGGATGAACAGCTTATTGAGCAACTGGATCATCGAGTAGGAATGTGAGTAGCCTTGAGACCTTCACCATATGGGTGCTCATACGTTTTCAGGGATCAAAGAAAGAGGGCAGCCTGCCACCTCTCCGATAGTGGAGGAGATCAACTTGGGTCATGTGGAGACGGGTAAGGAGTTCACCTATTCGCCTGGTTCGAGACCGAGACTGACCGGTGTTCAGGCTGGTCGGTGAGAGTACGGAATCGGATGGTGAGTGGACCGGGGTGTCTCCATAAGGCAGACGAAAGCTGATGCCCGTTAGGGTATAACATGGTCAGCATGCTGGATCAGAACTGTTGGTAGAGGCTGAGCATCTTGAACATCAGTGAAGACGTGCTGTTTGCTATGTGAGGATTCCCTCCTGCGGACTGTCGACATGGCTAACGGGAACAAAGCTACGACTTCTTTGCTTCGCAAGTATTCTTCCCCGGCAGTTAGGCTGTTCTAACCGTTCCGCCGTCTGTGCCGTGCAGTCCTTGTAAGTGGTATTGTGAGTCCGGTGTCAAGCTTACTGTTGCTATTCCGCCACGCAGTATATGTAAGTGTTACGATGTCGAGCCATCCAAATCTGACTGAGTACCGCATTAAAGGTCGATGAATTAGGAGAGATGCGCAAGTTGTCTGCTGCCCTCTTTGGTCTGTGAAAGCTGACATCGACCGCAGATCCAAGGGCCGTACGAATGTCAGCCCACTTGTGCATACCCAATAGAGCACAGCTGATATTATCTCCCCCCTCTCTTTCCTCTTGCAGCAGTGAGTGGAGCCATTCCCTTTATGTCATAGCTGACTCTCTCCTCCTTTGAGTGGAACAGCAATAGTTCGTGTTGCGTTTCTCTCTGTAGCAGCTGTCCACTCATCACCATGATACAGCTTCGAAAAACGTAGGATGGGCTTTTTCGATCTGATGGAGGGATATCGTAAGTCGGATGCCTTGGTGAGTGTACATTAGTGTCTTTCTACTTCTAGACTGACCCTCCGATATTGGATAGCTCGGAGCGACCTATTTTGACGGGTAAGCGGTCTTGGACCTCTGAGAACTACGGTCAGCTGAGAGCCGTTTAGGATCCACAACGATCCCGAGAGCGTCGAGCGACTGAAAAGCAGTACGTAACCGCCTTTCCTGAACAAGGGCAAGCACTCACGTCCATGACTTATCCAGAATATAAGCGAGTCCCAGACCTCGACATTCCTGCTGTCACGTTGACTAATTATGACTATAACACAGCTTCCACTCAGCGAATCTCCTGCTTTTACGACTCGGAAACTGTTAGATCAGACTACCATATCCTTAGCTTCGAGTGATGGTAGTGTTGTAAACTGTCTTTGTCATTACTTCCTGTCGTATTCTGAGCCATTATTGGCGGTGGCGCTGAATTTCTTCCGGCATCATTTTGCTCATGAGGAACGGCTAGGCAGAGATAAGGTACCTCGCATGGATCGAAGCATCCTCCACTGGTGCGACCTACTTGATCAGGCGTGCTGCATGAGAGTATCATCACTCCACCCCCGGTGCCACTCATCGTCCCGCCACCGCTCCAAACTCCGCTAATCCCGTCACTCGCAACAAGGATCTAGCTATGGCTATCACTGTATACTCATACACCTATTATCCATCAAAATGTCACAAGCTCATCGACCGACATGGAACCCCGCTATGGGTCGCGAGACCAAAGCCGGCTCTCAGCAAGTCAGCAAACTACAGCTGCCCTCGCACACCAAGTTGAAGTTCCGGTCAGTCCATCTCTGACTTCTTGACCTTCTGTACTAACGAATCCTCTATAGACAACCAGGGCAGACATCGATCAAGGAGGTGCAGCGACGCGATCTGCGGGCGGAGCTCATCGAAGCTGAGAGGATAGCGAGCGAGAAGAAACGTAGAGCGGCGGGACTGCCGGCTTTGGCGCCCGTGTCGAATGGTCTACGGATAGAAAACGGTGAGGAGGAGAGCAGCAAGCGACGGAAGGTGGAGGAGGAGCTGGACCTAGATAAGGACGACGAGGAGGAGGGCGAAGGGGAAGCGAACGGGGTGGACAAGGGGAAAGGGAAAGCAGTGGACCAGGACGCGGACGAGGAGGACGACGACGAGTGAGTGGTCCATTGCTCCGCAGTCGTAGCGAGGAACCCGAGACTGAGTGCTCGCCACAGCTCCGACTCGGACTCGGACTCTGACTCGGACGACGATACCGCAGCCCTCATGGCGGAGTTGGCAAAGATCAAGGCGGAGCGAGCAGACGAAAAGGCGCGTCTCGACGCCGAGCAGTCTGCCTCGGCAGCCATCGACCGCGAAGCAGAGATCGCGACGGGGAACCCGCTGTTGAATCTCCAAGCGGCGCTCGGACAAGCGCCCTCGACGCCCTCGGCAGCGTCCACGACCTCGACTGCCGGATTTGTCGTCAAGCGACGGTGGGACGACGATCTGATCTTCAAGAACCAGGCGGCGGGCGTCGACGACAAGCCGAAGAAGGGAGAGTTTGTGAACGACCTGCTGAGGAGCGAGTTCCACAAGAAGTTTATGCTCAAGTAAGTGGCGCCGGTTTGCAGACAGAGGTGTATCGCTGATTGCGATGGTCCTGTCAGATTCATCAAGTAGGCCGACGACGTATTGGAGGCCACGAGGGGGAGAGAAACCATTGTTGTTCAGATTCATGCATTTGTGTTGATGACTGGTCGGAGTGGCAATGCATATTGTAGTACTGTACGATTGATCCGCAGCGCCCTACTTCTTCCCAAAAAGACGTCCAAAGAACCCGTCCTCCTTCGCCTCGTCCATCTTCCCCTCCATCTTCTCCTTGAGCTCGACGACCTTCTCGACGACAGGGGTGCGGCTCTCTGCTTCCACCTCATTGGAGTTCGTCGCCGATGGTTGAGCCTGAGCTTGGGCCGCTTCGCGCTCGAGGAAGTCGCGCTTGGCGGCGGCAACGGCCTGCTCTCGTAGTCGGTCTACTTTGCTTTTCTTGGCGGCCATCGGCTCAGCCGCTGTTTCCGGGATAGTGATCTGGAGGTCGAGGTCTGGTACTCTGGGTGGAGGCTGGAGTCGTGGGGGAGTGGAAGGGTTAGAACTCGGGTAGGCTGTCGATATCTGCTTCGTCGAAGTGGTGCTCGAGGGCAGTGGGGTGTCCTCAACTGGGATCCCTGGAGTCTCGCGCGCGCGACTGACGCTCGTCTCCAGCTGCGCCTTATCCTCCACCTCCCTCGGTGCCGCCTTGGCGAGGTGCGCAAACTTCTCTTTCACGCCCTCGAGCCCGCCAAAAAAGCCGCCGTCAAAGCTCGCCAGCGCGCTCAGGATATCTTCGTCCTCCTTGATCTGCCTCTCGTCCCGATTCGACAAGTACTTCCGCGTGCGACCGTCTTTCTTGATTGGCGGCGCGGGATGCCGGACCTCGATCCTGAACTGGATCGCCTTGGCGGACTTTGCGGTCGGAGGCTTGGACTTTTCCGTCAGGATCGGCGGGGACGAGACGAGGACGTTGTGGATGTCTAGTAGGGAGGGCCCGCCGAGGTGGTTCGATGTCGGGGTCGGCGGGAAGGGGATCTCTCGGTGGAGGGGTTTGACGAGGTTGTAGGGGCGGAGAAGGGTGATGAAGATCATGTTGGTCGGGAGGTTCGTATCCGGGTCCTGGTCAAATCGTCAGCAGGGATGACGAGGAAAATGTAAGAGGCAAGGAGAGTCAGACTGACTTTGACAACGTTGATGTCCAGTACAGAGCCGAGTTCGCTCTCAACGGACCTGACTACAGCGAACGCTTGGACCATAGACGTCATGTTGTCGAACGTCTTGATCATGAACCTGGTAGCTCCAAGTGATGGATCCAGTTCGGGATGAGGGAATCTGATCTTGGACGTGGAGGACGAGGCATGTTGTACATGTAGGTTGGAAGGAGTAGGAGGAGGAAGGGGTGCGGTAAGAGTGGAGGTGTCGGATTCGGATGGAAGTGACGAGAGGGGTCGTAGTGACGAGCAACGGGACGTGCGACTTGTCAGTCGTAACAGAGACTGAGAACGCATATCGATCGCGAAGGGTGCTTTTGAGCAGAGAGTAGAGGAGAGGCAGCTTCGTGAGCTCGCGATGGAAATCTCGACTTTTGAAGCGGCGACATGGCATGACGTGGGAGACGAATCTCGGAACCGGAATTATCAATCAGAATTCGATGCCGCTGCGTAGCATGTATGCATAGTGCTGGGTATCTGGAACAGGGGAGGTATGACTGCCTTCTGATCTGGCAGACGCACGGCAATACGATTCCGTGTCGAGGAGACTTCCGAGCGGCATGGTACTGAAAGAAGCCCGAAAAAGACACCCAATACTAGTTGTTGGTTGACGTCTGGTCACCACAATTGAGGCACTGCAAAGAGTTAGCACCGATCCGTTCAGTCCAAAACCAAACCATGATGCGATGCACACCTTGTAAAAGATCGTGCTGCCCTCGTCTGCGGACCGCAGCTGCATTTCCTTGTAGCTCAGTCCAATATTTCCGCATTTCTGGCACTTGTCTTGCGACTAGGGGCGAACCTCATCCGTCAGCACGACGCTTCCCCTCCGCTTGGACCGTGGACTGGGGATATAGATACTGACGACAGGATCTCTTCCCTTGGCAGCCTCGCCGTCCGAGACTTTATTCTGCACGAGCGCTCGTTTCGACCGCAACGGACTAGGGAAAGCGGCCGGGTTCGAGTATGTTTTTGTGGCGAGGTTTTCGTAGGCTGCCGGGAAGTCGATCAGAGGGATCAAGAGGAACATTACGGGGCGGGTTGAATCTTACACGACGCAGGCTCCTTTCGTCCACATTGGTGACAGTCTATCTCGTCCTGGTCGTCTTTTGGCAAATCGAGCAGGGTACCGCACGCGGGGCAAAACAAGAGGGCGCCTATACGATGGGCCGAGCGCGAGGTGGATGCTTCGTTCGACATTGTAGAGGGAACGTAGGGCGAGATAGGTATACGAATTTGGAGATCTGTGTGAACAACATCCGGTAGCAATGGAAATTTGAAACGATGCCCGAGGCCGGAACCAAATAGGCGCCGATGCCGAGACCGACTTGGATGACCGTTCCCAGGGTTGCAGTGGTAACGACGCCGCTGTCAGTTCACTCGATCATACTCAACCATAATGGCATCGACACAGCCACCCACAGGCAAGAAACTGAACCGGTCCGCCCATCAGCTCAAGCGCAATGCTGCGTGTCTGTCATGTCGGCGACGGCGTATCAAGTGCGATGCCGCCAAGCCGCACTGCTCGTCATGTGTCCGCAGCTTTCACTTTCTGGCGCGGACGCATCCGGACCCCGCGAGGGACCAGCGGGGCATCGAATGCCAGTACGATTATGATGAGGAGGGTATACAAAGCTCAGAGGGAGGCCAAGGGCCGAGTAAGAGGAAGTCGAGTCCAGGTGCAGAGGAGGAAGGCGAAGCCCGAATGGCGGTCAAGCGACTAGAAGCGAGAGTCAGTGAGTGCTTGAAGTCTGTTGAAGAAAAGTCTCGTGCTGAGGGGACAACCCAGCGGAGCTGCAGAACGCGCTGAGGGGCTCATCTGTATCGTCCCCCTCGGGATCCTCCCTGCCGTCTTTTGCCTCGCCGCAACAAGCAAACAGTCAGAATCATCCCTACACGCACTCTCATCCCTCCTCTCAGCAGCCTGCATCCCTTCCCCAGTCCGTCCAGCAGCCCACATACTCGTGGAAACAGCCGATTGGTCTATCAGAGCCGACTTTCGATGGCCAACCGGTATTCGAGGCTTCCAACCTGCAATCCTTTCCCGATGCCAATGCAGTCAAGGAAAAGCCGATTTCGAACGCGTACGCCGATGGACTCTTTCCCACTCCGAACGCCCCGCTGTCGTTTCCAATGGAGGACTCATCGACCGAGGCAGTCGACCACGAAGCCAGCCGAGTTGGCGGTGCGTTCTTGGAGATGTTCTGGCCAGGTTGGCCGCCAAATCTGCCCACTCCTGGTAAGTCTTGTCGCCTGATTTCTACTCTTGCCAAAATCTGATGCCCTGCTAGCCATGCTGGAGCATCTGTGAGTCTTCCACACCGTCTTCAGACCCGAATCTGCCACTTATTAGCACTCTTAGGGTCGACACGTTCTTCACCATGGTACCCTGCATTTCGCGGATCCTCCATCGAGCGACCTTTCTCCCTCGACTGGGACTGCCGCCGACGCATCAGAACTTTCCCCACCCGGCGTTGCTCCATGCCATCTGTGCCGTCTCGGCGAGATACTCTGCTGCCGTCCGAGTCTGCTCGGTTGAGCAGAGCATTCAGCGGACGAATGCCATCTTGATGGGCCACAAGAATAAGCCTACCGTCGATCGGGAGTATGCCGACTGCTTTGCCGAGCGGAACATGATGTATGCGCGGGTCGAAACGCAAAATATCAGTGGGAACGGCAAGAAATTGCTTGAGATTCTCCAGGCCGAGGTATGGCGTGCAACGCACGTCTTTCGCTGCATGCACTGACGCTGCCGTGCTCCTTTAGACGATCTTGAATCATTACTGTCAACAACACGCCCGATGGATGGAGGGATGGATGCTAGCCGGGTCCTCGACGAGGAACGCGATACCGCTCGGCCTCTACCAAGACGCACCCATGTGGCACAAGGATGCAATCATACGAAGTACGCTATTACCGCCTCCAGTGACCGATGTCGAGCGGGAGGAAAGACGGCTCCTGGCGTTCCAGATCCTAAGCAACGAGAGCTGCACCTCGCTCAGTTCCGGCTGGACCGGGACCTTTGTGTTCGACGAGTTTGTGAGTGGTGCAATATCAGCGAGCAAAAGCATGCAAGCGGGTCTGACAAGCGGTCATGGTCAGTTCACTAAGCTTCCCGCAGCAGCGTCCGACTTTGAGAAAGGGGCAAGTCGGATTGTCCTTGTTTCAGGACGGCCACGACGACTGTATGCTGACCACATCGTCAAATCACAGCGCGAGATTCCCGAGAATATGCAGAACTACCACTCGGACGATCTGTACTCGCAGTATGTTTGGCTGTCTGTCCGCGAGCCACCAAGGACCCGCTGATCGTGCGGAACAAAAACAGTCATCCCGTGGTTGATAGCGTCGTCATGTCTCACAAGGGTGAGTACGTCGGTATCTCCGAGGAATGTTTGCTTACTTCCTCTTCTACAGCGACGATCTTGATCAGCCGTATCATCCGCTTCGCCCGCATGTACAAGCACATGAGCGAAAAGGACAAGGAGCCCGGCCGTGATCTACCAGAGTTTACGAAATTGGATGCGGATCTTACTTCCCTCAAGTAGGCGATATGTTCACCCCGTTTCGAGTCCCTCGAGTATTGACGATAGTCGAAAACAGCACGACTTTCCCTCACAGTCTGCGCGATCCGCTTCAGCTGAAGACGGGTTACTCGAAGGGCATCGATGCGGATCTGCTCGTCAGTCACTTCTGCTTCGCGGTGGGGCACGACTGACGCTATTTATGCCTGGCAAAGAATGCGCATCTGCTTCGCCACATTGCCGGAATCGCGCTGCACGAGCCGTTTGCGGATACCTCGGACGCATTCTGTCCGTCTTCCCAGCGAATCCTGGTGGAAGCTCGATCGATACTCAATATCCTATACTTGATCTCGTCGGGAAGTTTGGATCTCTCGTACATGTTGCATCCCATCAACTCCTGTATGTGCTGTTTCGTCCTTTTCGTTGTGGCCTGTTTTAGCTGACATCGACTCGTCAGTGTACGTCAAGAGTCATGGATGGCGTCCGCTTCGGGAGATCGTAGTGCTGACAGTCAATTCGCAGCCACTTCTTCACGGCGGCGAGGACCCTGATACTGTTCTACCAGAAAGCACTCGAGTACCAGGACGTGGCATCAGCGCGGATCTACCTGGGCGAGATCCAGATCTTCCAGTGAGCAACGCGGCCTCGTCTTCTGTATTTTTCGTCCCGGCTGACCTTGTCTCCAACCAGGACCGCCTTCCAGGCGATCGGCGAGCGCTTCGTCATTGGGATCCGCAATCTGGACATGATCACCCAGCTGCTCCAATCGTGCCAGGAAGAATTCCTGACGACCATACCGCCGGGCTACCGCTCCCTCGCGGTCGAACGGACTTTCTCGAGCGGGCTTCACCCCGACATGATTCTCTACAATTCGTCGCGCGACTCCAAGTCGAGTCTTGCGGAAACGCTCGATCGCAAACGCGGGTTTGTGCGGTCGAGCCGGACGAGCGAGAACGCAACTTCGCCAGGTTGGCTGCACTGGCAGACGCCTACAGTGGCCCATGTCACGCTGTTGTCCCCCGAAGGAGAGAGTTCTGGACAGTCGGCGTAAACCCCGAGGCTGAAAGTCTGAGCGGCAACTTGGATCTTTCGACTATATGCATGTCGCGTACTTGCTTGTCCCTGTCGTTCCCTTTCTTTTGTCCTTCCTACACTATGTATATGGGAACCATGGTGGTACAAATATTCTACATGGAGACGGAAATGTATACAATCGGAAGAAAGGACGTCGTGTGCAAGAGGAGAATAGTCTAGAATGAGAGATTATCGATTACAAAAGCGAAGATGGGACAAGGAGATGCGAGATGGCGCCGTGAGATCGCCATCAGGTCGACCAGGTCTGAGCCTGTCCATGGCTCTCCTCGAAACCGGTGGCCTGACCTTCACCCCCTTCGGACTGCTCGTCCTCCTCACCCGACTTCGGACTTGTACCTCGAGGCTGGGACGGCGGTCGCTCGAATGCCCAAGGCTGGGCCGGAGCTGCGAGCGCGTTCGGGGCATGAGGCATCTGGACGGTCATCGGCACTTGGTCTTCGCCGTACATCGGGGGCGGGAGCGGTGGGTAGGTGTATTGCGAGGACGCCGAGCTCATCATGTACGGATGATTATCGGCGTCAGCCATCTGGATCGAGACATTGCGCGGTGCGGGACCCGCCGAGACCATACGTCGCACGGGAAAATCCCTGATCGCTCGTCCATGGGAACGCATGCCCAGCCCTCGAGGCTGGTAGCCGGGTGGCGGGGTCGGGAGGGTGAGGGTGACATTTCGAAGATCCCCGGCGGGATCGTTCTCGGCCATATCGGATCGCCACTCGATCATGCCGTCTTCGATGGGTGGCCACTTGTTTTTGCCCATGTGTCTGCCGTGTCTGACTCGTCAGCTTGAATCAAACGGCTGGAAATCAAGAGGGAGGCATACTTGTCGAGTATGTCCCGTCGCGTGTACTTGTAGTTCTCGGTCCTTTCGACGACTTTTCGTCGCACGTCTCGTACTGCTAGTCGATGGTGAAAATCGAGCTCGGGCCATTTCTGCAATGGTCCCTCGTACTTTCGGTCGCATCGTGCGGTGAAGGCGTCGAGCTGCGCCAAGACTCGACGACCCCTGTGGAAGAAGTCGGCCAGGGTGGCGGCCTTCTCCGGCGGTTGGTAGGTCGATGGAATGGATCCGATGAGCTGGACGGCATCAGAGTTGATAGACAGGTCGTTGTTGAGAGTGTAATAGAAGAGCGGGTAGCACTGCGGGATCTCGGGATAGACCTCTAGTAGTCCAAAGAGAGACAGAGGCGCTCTGGGTTCCTGCTGAAACGCAAGCTGTCAGCAGTATTCCACCTAATCGTATGACCACTTACCCTATATCGAGGCGTTGGCGCCGGCTTTCGGCTGTAAGAGTTCCTGGAACCCTTGCTTCGCTTGGCCGGTCTGAACTCTTCTTCGTCTTCCTCGATATCCCCAAGGTCGGAGCTAAACTCGTCCTCTCCCTCGCTCTCCACCTCCGACACAGGTCCGCCGTCGAGGTCGGCATACGAGACATTTCGCGACATGGAAGCGATTCGAGGGGATGCTCGTACTAGATCCAAGCACGCCAAGAGGATCAGCTGGGGTCACAGTGTAGAGCGGAGTGGCATACCTGGATTGGACTGCGAAAGGAGCCTCTTCTTGGGCGTGGTCAGCTTTCGATGGCTGCCACCGCCCATGGCGCTCGATGGTCGGGATCGCGCCTGCTGCTCCGCTTCAGCTGAGCGCGCTTCGATCAGTGTGGGAAGACCACCTACAGGTTGTTGACCTTCGAGCCCGAGGTCATTCAGGAGTTTCCTGTTGTGCTCGATATTGCTGTTTCGAGCTCGCTCATACGGCGTGTCCCCCTGGAGCAGCGCGATATCGGGCTTGGTATCTCCCCGTTCAGCCGAGACGGCAAAGTGGTCGAACGGATAGCCTCGGTTGTAGAACATGTGGTCCGGCTGAGGATGGGGTGGAACTGGATGATCATAGCCCATGGAATTGGGGAAGAATCTTCCCGATGAACCCCGGCTGCCGCCAAGCGAGTCCGATACTTTGCGGAGTTCCTGCTCCGTAGGGATGAGATACCCGTCTCCGTTTCGGGGATATCCCTCGTAGTGAGGCGTCAAGAGTCGACTGTTCATCTCGGCCGGGGTATCGCTGCCGCCTGAAGTGGATCGCGACATGGCGTAGCCACCGCCACTAAGCAAAGAGGTGTTGATCCCGTGTCGACCATCTTCGTGGGTATAGCCGTAGGGTGGACCAGGAGGGTATGGCTGGGAAGCGGTCGGAGGAGCGTCCTGCATGCCTGCGGAATGTGGCGACTCGGAGTACCTCGACGCGGTCTGGTCGGAGGCGGAATGCAAAGGATGGGCATGCGAGACTGACCGCATCATCCTGCTGTCGAAAAGGGGAGTATTGTAGTACGGCATGGGTGGCGCGGAGCTCGGATATCCACTGTACATCTGCGGGGGTGGCAGGGAAAGCGAGGTAGGTTGGTATGGTCGGTACGGCTGGGCATGGGCTGATGGATACGCCGACATGGGATGTGAATCGTGGCCCAGAAGCGGGGAGTAGTTGCCACCTGGTGGCAGGTGGAGAGCGGGCTGGGATGGCGGTCGCTGGATCCGAGGCGATTCGGCGGGCGAAATATGTCCGGCTTGAGATTGCGGACGAGAGTGCCCGTTATCAAATGACGAGGAGAGATGGACTGAAGTCATTGGGACTGTGTGCCGCTCTGGTCAGTCTCCGGTTGCGGCGAACGTCAACAGACTCACCGCTGATTGGGTTGATATTATCGACCTTGCACGAAGGCGCGTAAAGGTTCGAAAAAAAGAAAGACCAAGGGGTCCCGTTTGGTGGCAGAGATGAAAGGACGAAAATGCAAAGGAGATGGGGAAGAGTGAGCCTCGATGGATCGCTGTTGTCCGTTATAAAAGGACTATGGAGGGGGTGCGTCAGCTCGACTGTGCCACAACCTCTCGCGTCTGCGCAGCCACCCCCTTCAGACACTAGAGACGCAGTGCGAAGAGTTTCACTCACTCGGTGATGGCTCTCGCGTTGTGCTGAGAAGAGCGCGCGGGCAGAGCCAGAAGAGAACAAAGGAAAGGCGTGGGAGGTGGAGCTGCATCGCCGAGAGCGGGTGAGGTCGGGTGTGGTTGGGTGAGAAAGGCGGGGAGGGTTGTCCGGACGTGGATGAGTCAAAGGAGAGATGCATCGAAGCGATAGGCAGGTGGGCGAGATGGACGATCCAAAGGAGCCATTTGGGAAAGGAAGGGGCGACGGGAAGGAAGGTGGTCAGATTAGCTCTAGTCGATACAGGAGGCAATAGAATCGACGGAAGCACGGGTGAGTAATCCCGCAAAGGACCGCCGTTGAGCTAACCAAAGGGCTTGCGGGGAGGAAGGGTGCATGAGTGATGATGTGAATGTGAATGCGAGGCGATGATGGCTGGGCTCCAAGGCGGGAAGCAAGGATAGGGGTGGCGAGGGTGAGGAGGAGTCGACTTACTTCTGGTGTCCGGATCGCAAGGTGATCGTCGCTGGCTCCAAATCCGCAATGAATGGATATCAAGTGGAAAGAGGGGAGGATGAATGTGGAAAGTTGCTGGTACCGGACGGAGTCGCAGCTACGTGGAGAGAAGGGATCGCCGAGCTGAAGGCGACCGAGGACTGTTTTTGGGCGTCGATAGTCGATGGATAAAGCTCGAGCTTCTGCAGGGTACAGTACGTCAGTCGACTATCCCGTCAATGAAAATTGTTTTGGGAACGTTTCTCAAGCACAGTATCGAAGGAAACCGAGGTGGACCGCGGTCTTTGACTGGACTCGTCTACCAGGTCAACAACGTAGACTCTCGTTCAACTGTGTCTGGTCTGTTGGCCTCGTTGTCTTCGCGTCCCAAATAGCCTGGAGAACCAGAGACACAACAACCTCCTCGGAGGAAGTGTGCAGCGGTACAATGAAAACTGACAGAGAAGGGCTGTGTGTGTGTCACGGAGGTTGGATACGGTGCGACTTGGGGGTTGGGAGGACCCTCGGGTGTGACGTTTCGGTCGTCGATACATTGCGAGAGGAGGCAAGAGAGATGGCTGGCAGACGAGACTTTCAAAGACTTACCTCTTTGCTGTACTCCCTAATGAGGAGCGGCGAATTTGATAGTTTGGGGCAGTAAGGACCGGTCCTTTAGTCCTTTAAAGGCGTCGATAGGGTCGAGTTTCCTTTCGGGTACCCGCAATCCATGAGAACTCTCCGGCGGCAGTGGACGCTTGGTCAGAGTGAGTAATGAGAAGGAGAATAGAAGGTGAAGGGGAACGTAAAGCAACACAGCGGGAATGAGGGGGAGACAATGTATGACCTCATGTGTCTCCTAGGCCTTTTTTTCAATTCACAAGGTGGATTTGTATTTCTCCCCTCGTCCATAGGATGACCACGGACGATCACTCGGCCCCGGACGCTGAGGCCGCCTGGCAGCGGGGCAGAGGGAGGAGAAAGGGAGACTTTGCCGTCGGGAGCCTTTTCCCTCGCGACGGGGCGCAGCGCAGCGAAGGAAGCTAAGCGTGCACTGCCCTTTCAGACACACAGACACTTGATTGCGTTTGATGCTCCGGGCCGGAGCTTTGACGGGGCAATGATGGTGACGCACAATGATCGGCGCGGACTGTGCATCGCTTGGTCTGCCACGGAACCCCTGTTTACGGAGACACACACAGGGCGCGGGGGGCGTGTCGTGCTTCGGATGATCTGCCAGTCTTCCTGTGCAAGCGTCATGTCTGGCGGTGTTGAAGGTCTCCTTGGTATATACATTCATCCTGAGTAGACTACACGGTACAAACAACAACGAAACGCCTACTCTGGGTTCTCCAAGATAGAGGCACCCGTCTCCTTCGCCACCAACCGCTCGAAACCTCCGCCAGGTACCCTGGACCGGACCCTGGACCGAGACAGCCGGTGCCACAAATCCTCTTCCAACTGCGGCGGTGAGCTCGTTGTCGGAGGGAAACGTCGGATGAATGTCGGGCGGAGTCGAGAACGATGTCGATAGGACGCGGATTATATAACTCGGCCGAGAAAAAACAAGAATCGATGGCGGTTATACAGGTTGGACGGGGATACACAGTAGTGGATGGGTGACGGTGATGTGCGGGGGTATCTAGCGGAAGCGTGACCGAGGAGCACGGTAGGATGGATGGCTCATTTCGCGTCGCCGAAATACGCCTTGTAGAGACTTCGGACGAGCTCGCTCATGTGCGGACACGGGTGGGTCGCGGGGGCCGAGAGGGGTTGTTGGGATG
>JASZXS010000221.1:0-26234 GCA_035521475.1 Tremellales sp. Uapishka_1 | reverse complement strand
TCCCGTTCGGTGTGATCGGTCCGTTGATCGGATAGCATCGTCGAGCATCGTGACAGGGGCCACCCATTAGGTTTACGGGCTGGGACACACTGAGACGTTTGGGGGGTTTTGTCGGTGAACGTTCGGGTAATGTCGGTTCGTGTATCATTGTCCGTCCTATTGAACGCGATCGACTTAAGCGGATACATGTCGAGTTGGATATGTGAGTGAGCAGGCGAAGATCGTGGGATTAGTCGCGATAGGGCAGCAGTCATAGAATGCCCATTGGGGTAATTTGCATTGACGGCCCCTCACAGGTGCCGGGACCCCGCTCCCGCAGCGGCCATGGTTGTGTTCTCACGATTCAACTCGTACTTTTCATTATCTTCAAACAAGGCAAGACAATATGAACGAAACATCACTTACCTTCGCCCATTGGCTGTATCACCGAACGTCATCTCGTCTTCAAATCCAGCACACTACCCCCTTCATTCGCGACTACGCTGTTGAAATTACGACGAAAAGCCCTGGAATGGCCAGACATGCGGAAGGACGCGGAGACGAGAAAAAACGAGGCCGCAAGCCAGGTGATAAAACACACGCTTTGATGAGCGCAGCACTGAGCGCAGAAGAAAAACAAACAATCTGGCCGAACAACGAATTCAGTATTGAAGTGAGTTACTGTTAGCTCACCCCTCCACTTAAACTGGTGCTAAATCGTTACATAGCTCAGCGCAAAACCACGGGTCATGGGAAGTGGAGACGATCACACCCTTCAATGCTACCTACAGATGTATGCGATGCCGTGAGTCTCACACGTGCTTCCTATCGAGGTTAACGCTAAGAGGGGCCAGGGCTGTCATACCGGGTCTTAAGAGTCATGTTCCTGAGGAGAACAGAGCTACTTTGAGCGTGTTGGGGGAGCAGTGGGCTCGGAGTGGGGCTTTCAAAAAGGTAGACTTAGAGAATTTGAAGTCGCCAATAGATATACGCTTGTCTAATAGGTATGTCGACTGCCATCCTCCTATGACGTGACGCTCATCGTGTAGTACCGCCTCGACTGAACTTCAATTGGTGGTTATAGACTGGAGACAGGACGTAAAGTATAAGGTTCCACTCCCGCCAAGTGATTGGTACTCCGAATTGGCACAAAGACAGTATCTCTTGTACGTAATCGAGTGAGAAGATGTCGAATGACCAATTCCGCAGTGTAATAGAAGCTACTTTTCGCTTATCAAGCGGTCATACAACCTTGAGGAGTGACTCCACTTCAATTCACCGTATCTATTCCGAGCTCTTTTGCCTCGGCCTAAGCGAAAAGTCGAACACAAAAGTATCCCTCGCTGATGAATTGGAACAGCTGGAGGGTTCGTTGACAGCTCTTGTTCTGAAAGATGTCGAGAAGCTGTACGAGCAGGACACGTTGCCTTCCACAACACCACCCGCTCCAAACCTAGCCGCAATTCGGCGTTCCGAAAATCTCGAAGCCCTCATCGCTGGCGAGGATCGAATCAATGAGGCGATGCAGCAATGTATCGCCTACGCCCTTGCCAACTACAGTCTCTGGAATCGGAAGAAGGGAACGTACATGGACCAAGCTCCTCCTGCCGTCATCGAAGACATGTATGACGATATCAAGGGCCGACGCACTCAAGCCGACCTTTGGGCTGAGGGATCCAAGTGTCCAACCTATCAACAACTTCGCACGGTGCTGGAACGACGCGCCCACTACCTACAGGTGTGGCGACGAGACCGACACCAAAAAGAAAGCGAAGCTGCCGTCCCGCTGCCCGACGACGCCTACCCCGGTCGGCAAGAGTTACCGGAAATGGGCAATATCCGCTTCAACAAGTTTGGCTATGTTTCCATCCCCCGTACTCGGTCCGATGGGCGCTGCTCCCAGATCACACCACTTCAGTTATTGTCGCGCATGATACACATGCTCTTGCTTCTTGGTAGACCTGGATCCCCGCAAAATGAAATCGACAGGAGGCGGAAAGTGGTCGATCGCATGTTGAGTGACTGGTACAATGCCCATCAAGCCCGGTCGGATCCGGTTCCCGAAGAAACTCGTAATTTGTTGGACGTACTTCAAAACCTCGAACATACCCTCTACTTCTATTACCATGTTGGCCGTTCCAGCCGTTCGGCTTTGTCCAGCTTATGGATCTTGTGGTGTTACGAAGGCTGGTATCATCATTGGTTCCACCTAAACTTTGCCGAAGATCATGCGGAATGGCAGAACCTGACCCTGGACGGTAAGTCACCGGAGATTCAAGATCTACACAGAAGCTGAAGCTCGCTTTAGGCTTACTAGGGGGAACCAATGAAGAGTGGTGGACGGATCTTTATCGTCACGATCTAAACTTCAACTGGTTGAAAGGTGAAGCTGCATTTTCTGTCAACTAGAGCTGACAAATGATTAGACCCTGTGCCCTCGCCCGTTCAGCCCCCGTTTGCTGCAGGCCGATGTGCCGATGGACATACTCCGGCAACGCATCCATTGCCGCTTGCTCGATACAAGTCTGGCATGGGCGGCTTTCAACCAAGCTCTCAAGAATCGACACCGAAGACTACTCGCCGAGTCGATTCTCCAGCCGCTGGTCCGTCTTCCGAGATCGCTAATGTGACCTCCGCCAATATCATCGAAATGGAGACGGTAGAGGTCCTGACCTCGAAACGAGCACGGATAACTGAACCCACCTCGACACCTTTCGGATCTCTTGATCCTACCTTCTTATCCCACGAGTTTTACCTCGCATTAGCCGGCCCGGAACGACTTGTCGTCGCTGTAGAATATGCTCAATCGTCGACTCCGACCTCTCTCGACGGGAATCATTACATAACCGACGGGTTCTTCCCCCTCTCACCAACTGGTGCGCCAATGCTTTTGGATCGTGATCACCAAAGACATCCCAATATCACTACCAGTAATGACGTCTTCCCCTTGGGCGCAGGACCACGAGCAACTGCTAGTGAAAGAGTTGATCTGGGCTTGTCGAGCTCCGTTGGCTCGAACAATCGGGTATCAGGGATTATTTGTGATAATCGTGAGGAATCGCTAGGGTCAGACAACATGGATGTTGAGAAAGCGCCATTGGCCGGTGAGTTGCAGTCATTGATCTTGCGAATCGAGGTCGGCTGAGACCAGGGATTGTAAATAGGCATAGACATGGACGAGTTGTGCGAATACCGTTATTGATCCGAGAATATTTTACGTTTATCCCCTAGACTATTCTTCTTGCGCCTCCAACCAGACGGGCACCGACTTGTATCGCTCCAATGACTCCCTACTTTTCGCAATATGCCTTTTGGCAACTGGCATTGTTCGCAAAAGTCGACTGCAGTCTTCGTTATCCAAAGTCTCGAAGCGGGACAACCGGGAACCTACCTGCATCCCCTGATGTGCCCCGATGAATGCTCCTCCCGCCGCCAAGGGAAGGACGCAACCAGGGACCGACGCTCCTACGGCTTTGCAAATGCCAGCGCCCATTCCGGCTCCAGCGGCAGAATAAGTTGCCGCTCCCCAGGCGACATCCTTGTAGCATTGACTCGCTTGGACCTTGGCGTCAGCGTTGTAGCTGGGCTTGTCGCCGTTCAGACAAGTGAAGTACGACATGGTAGAGATCGTTACTGTTGAGTTTGTAGTTGGGATGTACGGGTGGGATTATGTTGTGGAGGTCAGACAGTGGGGACACGATGTCGCCTCTCAAGTAGGTGGCGAGCCAGTGCGGCAAAGCCTCGACGGGTATCGCCGAGCGGCTCAAAGATGTGGTAGTCACGGAGATAGGGCCGATTGGACGGGATCATTTCTGACTTGCCGGCTTAAACCGGACTCGAGATGAACGAATGTCCATAAACTTACTCGAGTAATGGGCTCGAGTGTGGGATTTGGACAAGGGTTATCTGGCTATTACCCAGTTGCCATCAATTTGTCACAACTCGACAAGATCAAGTAGGGGCAGCCTGGGGCAGCCTGCACGGGACAGTGAGAAACGTCCATACGATTGATCCGGTCTATTCCGTGGGTTTAGCGTCTATTCCCTTCGAGCCTAGTGTATTCGAAACGTGACGGATGGCCGAGAGAACAGCGATCATATATCCTTTTCAGGTACAACTCTAAACCGACGACACCGCTTCTGTCACACGGCTTCGGTCGTCAACTTGGCTTTCTCCACCTACAAAACCATGAGCTTCAGCGCAATCCTTGAATTTGAATGGTAAGATGAGTTACCTGGGATATTGCTGGTTTATTGTCCGCCTGTCCTTGCTCGTTCGCGGTGATGGTATCGGGAGGGTCTCTCACTCGCGCAGAGGAAAAGTGGGCATGGAATTCGATGGTTCCCGCTCTGAGAGAACAGTCACTCTCGCACGCAGGAGTACCTGTGATACGTCAACTGGAACCCATGTGCCCTTGAGCCATGCAGAGGAGGGAACACAATCCCATTAAAAAAGTCGGCAGGACTCCTCCTCGCCCATTCCGGCGACCAAAGGAGACAAGCAGCCTTGGCGGGAACTTACTATTAAATACCTGTCCCAGGTTTGGAATATAATTCACGAGGGACATCAGAGCAGATACCATAACTGTTGAGATGAGATGAACAAGTGGAAAGAAAATCGAATCAGGTTGGTATTCCCTTCCGGGACGTCCCCGGTGCAACCGATATCATCGGAGATGACCGACCGTTTCATAAATCTTTCAGTTCCGCTGCCCTGAAAGAGGGACCTCTGCTTGTGACCCAAAGTATTGTTCCGAAGAACTCGTTACGTCCATCTGACACTCTCAA
Organism: Tremellales sp. Uapishka_1; assembly: GCA_035521475.1. Taxonomy (NCBI): domain Eukaryota; kingdom Fungi; phylum Basidiomycota; class Tremellomycetes; order Tremellales; species Tremellales sp. Uapishka_1. Next base: position 21,468 of record JASZXS010000221.1, on the reverse strand, counting down.
AATGAAACGGCGCGACAATGAGGTTTATGGCAGCATCTACTTCCCCTACGAGGCTCTCGACGCTCATCCAGCCCAAGAGCTCTTGATTCACTCGGTCATTTGGTGTGCTTCGTTAACACCACCAAGAATTATCAACAAAATCACATCTGGCTATTCTACATCCCTCAAAATAGGCCATGAATTCGTGATTGTAAGGTTTGCCCAAGTTCTGGAGATACCTGCAGGACCAGAGGCAGAGCAGGCCGCAATGGAGTGCAAGCATGCGGTGGTAAGTTAAATTTGGTAACTTCCGTCTGGACGTTCGGCCTTGTACACCACTCTGACGTCTTCCATCGGCACCTTCCACATTCCTTTCCAGCTGGCTATTATCACCTCTAAGCATTCAGTCGCTGACAATTTGGACATAGTTCGAGCGTGAAGGAGAATCTCGCGGAACAGGTCGTGCCGACGATAGGATCTCCTTTACACCATTTGATCCATTTGTTCCGGCCGACCACAGGCTCCTGAAGGAATTCGCTTTCATACCTGGAACGATTCGTCTATCGACATTGATCGACTGCGCTAGATGGGCCTGCGAGACCATTCCTTCCTATCGCTGTCTCACGGAGAATTGCTGGATGTGGGCGGGATTGTTTCTACATCGACTTTTTACGCATCCCCGCGTGGTACAGATTGCGTGCACCGATGGACATCGCGAAGATTACCTCGCCTCGATTTTGACTCGGAGAGGGGGCCACTTGGGAATGCTTGCCAATCTGCGGTTGATGTTTCGCAAATACGGGGATCATGCAGAAGAGTTGTGGTCCTGGATCAAAGAGCCAGCGCTCGCGACAGCGCATACGGTAATTAGCTTGCCAGAGCATGGAATGGAGTACCTGCATGACTTCTGGAAAAGTACCGTTATTCCACTCGCAGAAGCTATGGGACAGTGAGTAGAGGCCGAGCGACGCGATATAACGTTGACTCTGGGTTGACTATGTGCTGACGAGCGTTGTCAGTGTATCTATGGGCGCTTTGCTAGCCTGGATACCGCATCTCGATCTACGAGCCATCCTGCAGCTACTTCCGCACCCCTCGCTCCTGATAGTGTGCCCCGACCCTCTCGCGCTATTGACTTTGATTGGGGCGAATCTCACCCAAAAAATACTGTGGCTTCTTATCGAGGAGAGTGCCTCTAAAGCAGTCGAGTATCTTGGCCCCCGCTGGAGTTATCGGTACCATGACTGGAGCGACCAATTTCACAACTGGAGGTTACGACTGTACTTTCGTCCGTTATGGAACCTCATTCGAGGCCGATACGATATCACACACTTGACATACGCAATTATGGCCAGAATTCCTGTTTCACTCCTTCCGGCGACTCATATTCGACGACAGATAACCGGACCGCCGCCTTAGCGACAATGGCATACTTAGATCCGCCTTATGGAAGACTTGAGAACTGTAGGGCATGAAGAGGGTCTTGTGTGATGACTTGGTAGATCGCTAAGAGGTTAGGTTTCCAGACGGTTAATGTCCCTCATGCATGTTTGGATAAGGTATTCTTGACCTTGAGTGCAAAGTATCCTTTTCGCCCGAGGACAACACCGCTAGCACATCATGGTAAATATGAGTATCGTCAGAGTTCTGCTGCTCACGTTTGGCGTGACTGCTCTCGCGATACGCAATGTGAGAGGTCGAGCCATGAATTCGAGAGCGTTACTTACAAATGGGCTTGAACTGGACCAGATATGGACGGCTTCTAAAAGCCAGGTTCAATCAAACAACATCGTCACGAGCCATTTCAAACAAGCTGCACTCGATGAAGACCAATATCCCTGTGGTGATTTGGTGAAGTCGGTCATCACAATCATACATCGGGATCCTACATGTATTAATCTCGCACAAAAAAAATGTCACAGAGTACAGGGTTGACCTCGCGTAGCCTTGTAGAAGCATGTCAGCCTTTCTTCGGACGAGATTAACATACCCGGACTTTACAGCCCTACTGGCCGAGCTTTACCCATCCGAGTATGACCACCAAGAGATACTCGATGGGTCCCAGATCCTCCTTGTTCTCACAATTTCCCGCGCACTCGTCTATCATCCGATGGAGATTGGTATCCACCTCGCGATGACGTCGACAGAAGTCTTCGATTTCGGTATTAGCGCGCCGGAGATACTTGGCAGCCAACACCCAATCTCGGCCTTGATGGTTAAGATTTTCGTCTGCGCTAGTGTACAGCAGTCCTGCAAGGGCGAAAGCCAGCGCCGCGGGAATCGATGGGCGATCTTGGAGTGGCATATCTTCTGCATGGTGGACCGCTCCCAGAGCTGCCAAGACAGGATTAAGTCTGGCGGGCTGAATGGTCCCAGCTTCGCCGGAGAGGGAGAAAGCATACTATGAGTAATGTCAATGGTATCTATAGTAGAAGGCTGCACGTACTCCATAGCGCTGTGGATCTCTTGGCCATCCATTGACAGTCTGGAGCCTGATCATGGCTGGCGTCAGAGCCTCCACCATGCGCCCACGTATCTTTCCGTCGCTTTCGGATCGCCAAATCTCAGGACCTGGTAGCCAGCTTTCATCCGCCGCCGTATCGGTCGTTTGGGTAACGTCGAAGCTGCAGCCCCAATGCTGAACGGTCTTGTTCGCTCCAAAAGTCCAGTCCGTGACCTCTCGTAAGAGAGGCGAATGCAGTCGATAGATTCGCTGATCGGTGTCGAGGATCACAAAATCCCCAGCGGCGGTGTCGACTCCGACTACACAGACATGATGTGGTCGCCGAGGACCACACGCTATGGTGATGTACATCGGCATGCGTTGCTGCAGAAGATGCATGCAGAAACGTTCGAATTCCGCCCAGTCGGTGGTCTTCCATTCATGTACTGCGATGCTGACTCCCTGCTTTCTCAGGTGATCGATGGTATCGCGGAAAGAACCTGGACTTCGCTCGTCGAGTCCCCAGTTGGCAAACCATCCTCCGATATTAGGTCCCTTACCCCAGAACTTAGGGTAGTTGCGGAGGGTGCATCGATATATTACTGAGATTCGACCAAGCGTGTTATATCCCGATGTCCACGATTCATCTTGAGGTGGCACATATCGTTGAGCTCGTTGTACGAGACTGAGGGGGACACCGAGGTAGCGTTCTCCCTGATAAGGCCACAATGTCAGTGGAGTATAGGAAGCGGCAACATTTCACCGATCCTGAACGAGAAAGATAAGCCGAAACCTCACCAGGTCGTTTAGTTCGCTCAGCGTTACTTGGTTATTCTTGACGATTTCCTGCCAATCGCGAGATGGGAGCGGGACTTCCGGATTGTCGAATTCTGGTAGTGGAGGAGCAATACGCAAAATGACAGCTTTCAGGTGAGTAGCGAAAGGCAGAATGAATACCGTGAGGTGGGGGAACAATGTAGATGTACACCCTGTAGCACAACAGGGCGTGCGCCCACGTGATGACTACTCCTCGTTCCGCTCGCTTCAAAGATCCTCCATTACCGCTCGCTCCGTCGGGCATCTTGAAGGATGCCGTAACTTATTCTTTTGGAAAGCTGCGCAGTACATCCATATTTCGATTCGCTCGTAAGGGTTTGAGCGAAGTGTACTATCGGGGTCAGCGTTTACTACTCGATGATCGCTGCAGTGTCTTGTCAGGCAAGAACCAGCCTTGTGGTTTGAAATCGGACGAGTAGTTGACGTGCTCCTGGACTCGAAAGAATTAGAAGGGTCATTTCTCAGGTGGCCCTTGAGCGGTCCTTGTATATCTGGGGTCCGAGCGTTTGGGATGCCGTCAATTAGCTGCAAATATATTTCTCTCTTCCGTATTGTAGATAGGAGATTAGAATGACACGCCCTATCAGTTGCCGGATCAGTCGAACGAAAGCGTTCAGGGTCTTTTATTCGACGTGGAATGAGGGCAGAATACCGTTAGGCGGATGATGCTCTTCGCACATCTTAAATCACTTCCACATGTCCCTCGACGTTACGCCTAAAATCGAATCGGTGCTCATCTCTGGCGGCAGCGTCGCTGGACCCGCCACGGCATGGTGGCTCAATCGATACGGATTCAAGACAACAATAGTTGAGCGATGGCCCGAACTCAGGCCGGGTGGTCAGAATGTGGATGTCCGAGACTTTGGGGTGAGTACCGCTGCTGCTGTGTGTTCTCGAGGCGTCCATCGCTAATGCGATCATAGCGAGTAGCCCTTGACGCTATGGGCCTCACTTCGGCTGTCCTCGCTCGAAACACTGGCGAGAAGGGCACCCGTTTTCTCGACGCCAAAGGCAACATTAAAGCCGACATACCTGCCGGACCAAACTCGCCAACATCCGACCTGGAGATCCTCAGAGGGGACATTGGGCAGCTCTTGTACGACGAGACGAAAGAGGAGACAGAGTGGTTGTTCGGCGACCACATCGTTGCCTTTGAAGAGAAGCAGGATGGTGTTCTAGTAGAGTTCAAAAGCGGAAAGAAGCGGCAATTCGACCAGGTCGTTATCGCGGATGGTATTGGAAGTCGGACGAGACAGCTTGCATTTGCAAGTGAGGCAGTGCGGATCAGGCATCTGGGTCTATGTGAGTTGCTAGAATCGGCACAATCTGGCAGCATCAAGCTAGACCATAGTCCTGACATCCCACAGACACCGCATACTTCTCTTCTTCCAAAGACGAATCCAACCCAAACTACGAGCACTGGCAGATCGTCCATCTTCCCCACCGACGTGTTATCTCCGTCCGACCAGATCCCTACGGCACATCCCGTACCGGTATATCCTTCATATCATCCACATCCTTGGGCTACGAAAAGCTACCCATGTCCTTTCAGAAACCACTCCTTATCGCCAAATTCCCTGACTCGGACGTCTACTCCCAATACGTGAGAAGAGGCCTAGAAGAGACCAACGACCTGTATGTGGAATACCTCGGGCAGGTCTTTGCCAAGAACTGGTCGACGCCAGGAGGCAGAGTCGCGATGGTCGGCGACGCGGCATACTGTGCCAGCCCGTTGTCAGGAGTGGGGACGAGCTTAGCGCTAGTAGGGGCGTACGTTCTGGCCGGGGAGTTGGCAAAGTACCCCGAAGAACCCAAAGTCGCGATGACGAGATACCAAGAGGTGGTCAGCCAATTTGTAAACAAATCGCAGAGTTTACCGCCAGGAGTGCCAGGGATCGCGCATCCAGAGTCGGTGTGGGGAATCAGAGTCTTGCACGGCGTTGTGGCCGTCGTGGCGCTGGCGGCGAGAGTTTGGAGTATGCTAGGTCTGGGATGGATTTGGGGGAAGGTCGCTCCGGCCTCGCGGAAGTATGTCCTGCCCGACTATCGTGAGTTCATATGCCAGCGACGAGAAGGTAGTGGGGGAAGCCATACAGGGTAGACGCTTGCGAGCCATATAGCGACTGAACCACTCCTTTCCGCCCTCCCCGATGTTTAAGCAGCTCTCATGGCCTGTCGCCTTCTAAACCCCTAACACCGGGCTAAACCACGCCCTCCTGCATTCTACGAGTTCCCTTGACCCGCTAGTATGGCCTGTCGCCCCTTCCGCCGCTGCCCCCTTCCTCTGTTTCGCCTCCCCCTCGCCCTCATATCCTCCTCGCCCTCTTTCTTGACCGGCTCCTTCTCGGTCTTTGCTTGGAGAGCTCATCCTCTCTCTTGATCTTGACGATCTCCGCTACCGTACGACCGCGAAATTTCTCCTTGACCAGGCGATGGGCGAAAGTCAACGCCTCGTCCTCCCGATCCGGATATCCCGCCAAATATTGGTCGACATCCCTCCAGAACTACGTCGCGTCAGCTGCGAGACACGTCTCGACTCACAATTCCGTCCAGAGCAATCAGTCGCCCAGCTTCAAATTCGGGAACAGCCTATCTTTGCCAGCCGTGTAAGCTCCTTAATCACATTGCCGGCTAAGAACACCGACATCATAGTCTGGTCTGGGCGGGAGTTCGCGTGCCCTCACGCTGCCCTGTAGACCCACATGCTCCCAGCCTGTTACTGTTTGCAAAACTCGGACACTTCGGGTTGCGAAGTATATGTCACCCTCTTGAGTTTCGTATGCCTTACTGGCGACGGCCGTCGACGGAACCGATATGCGAATATCAGCAAGGAGTCGAGCCAAGGGACCCACCCAGCCGCGCTCGGTGGGTTCTCGAAGAGCGTGGTGGATTAGTAGGCAACCAGCGAGAGGACACTGCGAGGCTGTGTGAGGGTGAGTTCGCTCAGGTCAAGGAGGTGAGGGGTCTCAGAGCTTCTCTAGGAGAGGCAGAAGGAATGGCTAACTCGAAGACAGTAAAACACTGGGCAGACCACACGGTCAAGCGCTTCTTCCTGGCTGGAGACACCAGCCGAAACGCCCAATTGCCTGGACCCGTGGACTCGCTGATCACCTCATGGAGTCTTGACCCTTTCTCACGCGGCTCATACACCTACACTCGTCTTGCGAACACGCAAAACGAATCGCCACGTCCTCCGATCGATCTGTCGGACTTCACTGTGCCCATATGGACGAGAGGGTGGGTTGTACAGACGAGCACACCCTTCCGTATCGGTATGCAGGGTGCATGGGGTGTATGAGTCTGGGATAAGGGAGACGGGAAGCGGATAATTGTCGCGCTCAGGTTGGAAGGTCAAAAGTGGTGATTAGCTGGCATCGTGCTATGTACGGTCAGAGAGGTTGATACACCAGCTGCCTGACCGGTTACGTCTTGCCTACTCTCCCTGCAAGCGCACAGTGAGATTCTCCTGGCCTAGGGCGCTATGACCATCAAACTAGGAGCCGACTTATGGGATCGAAATAATGCGCGACGCCCAATAATGTGGATCAGATCGGTTGCCCATGCTGTAAGAGCGAGTGCGCAGCTATCCTGTCTCGTTCGGATAAGAGGCGAGGGGATGTGACGGCCTGCATGGAGTACGACGAGTCAAGATAGTCTCTCACCGGAACACCCAGAAGCTGCGGACCATATTCGGATTCTGCTGCTACAGAATGACAAGATCATCTCTGGCATCACGATGTTGAAGGACCAGGCAAGGTCTCTGCCAGCCAGCTTGAAATACGGCTTGCGGCTTGTTCGTACTCTATGTCGACGCTTTCTTTCGCCGCAGAACGAGGACCTTTGTCCCAACCATGCTGCTCGCCCTTCACGATGCGCAGGCTACAATCCCCACCCGAAGTCCGGATCCGATCGTGGAACGCCTGTCCTTCGGATAACAGCATGTCAAACTCGCACAAACAAAGGTGAACGCCGGGGAGACTGCTAATGAGTCGTGTCGACGCCAATGCTGGGCTCAGCCGACTATCGAATCGATCGACCGTTTCATCGATATAAGAAGCGTCGAAAAGGTTTGCCAAATACAGCGGTAGAGTGAGATCTGGCCGGAGTGATCGAGCGCGCTTGGTTTCTCGGGAAACCGAGTAATCCAGCACGGGGTAGAACCCAAGCAGACCACGAATCTTGGGCCGTAGAGCGTCATTGATCTGATAGTCCGAGTCTTTCGCCTGCAATAGCATGTACGATGCAAAGGCCAAGTTTCCACCAGCGGAAAACCCGGAGACGAAGAGCTTGTCTCGATCGATGCCGTATTCGTGACTGTTGTTCGAAATGTGCAGAATAGAAGATGCGCAGTCCTCAACAGGAATGGGGAAGGGGTAGGATGGCGCAAGTCGATAGTCAACACCTATCACGACAGCCCCCAGATGGTCGACGAGATACGTAGCCCACCGAGCATCATCGGTAGATGATCCGCAAATGTTTCCTCCTCCGTGAAAAACGATTACACCCGGGCGGCTGGGAGGAAGTGAAGTCGATGGCGGGTCTGGAGTATAGATGACCAAACGGATGGCTTCGGACGCTCGACCCTCTCCGAGAGTTGCATCAATCCATTGGATGCGGGAGGGTGTACGGGTGTGGGACGGGTTCCACAGGCCAGCGAGTTTCCCTCCAACGGAAGCAAGCGTCCGGAAGAGTCCAGTCTGGAGGAAAAGTGACAGTCGAGAGACTGGTATTCCGTATTGGCTGATGTTGAGGCTCATGACTATGCGTAATGTCAAGCTGGGGGGAGAAGAATGCAGAGGGAGCAAGAATACCTGGAACCCGTGGATGACGGACGGTGGCTGAGATCGGGCGCCGGTGTTTACATTACTCAATCAAGCCAGGCCGAACGTTGACTCAGAGGTATTCGAAGAGTCTTGCCTGGTGGTGTGGACGTCATAACATAAGAAGCATTCTCGTGACCTCTAAGTGAACGAACAGTCTAAATATACTTCAAGTTTCAGCCGGATAGCGTTGAAACTGAAGAAAACATATCCTTTAGGACCGCCCTATAACCCCGGAAAAGTATACGAGCTAAATCAGCGCGGATACCCGCGCGGACACGCGAATACTCGGCGGATATCCGTGCGCCATGGCCTGCATTGTACAGATATCAGGGGGGCTACGCATTAGACCTATACCAACTTGGCATTTCACTCGATATCAGAGCAAACCCGTCACTCCCGGACCCCAATCGTCCAGCACGTGGCCCGGTCTTTCCAAGTCTCGCTTGCGCCTCTTGGGCGCCTGCAGCGGCGGTCCTATACGGCGTACGACACACGACAAGGTAGATGAGGCTGGAAGATATATAATATAACGACTCATCAAACGCCGGAACCCGAAAGCGTCAAAATCCTTGTTTGAGCTTGCAACGACAATCGTGGCAGCTAGTTGCGATACTCCTGAGACGGGAGAGCCGGTCCAAGAAGCGTACATCTCATGAAGTAACACCATGTACGACGTAGTGTAACATCCTTTGTTTGTGATCATACCTTCCGAACCACCAGAATTTCTGCCCACCTCCACCTACTCTCCACTCAAATCAATAGGTCACTCCATAACGTTGAGCAGCAAGGCCAACGTCCTCGACGTCGGTAGATTTCTCCTCCAAAGCCTCGGTAGGACTTCTCTCGCGAGCAAAATTCTCGACGTCCTTTACTTCGAGGTCGATTCTCCTGCATTGTAGCTTAGTTGAGGTCTTCCGCCATAAAACGACACGCAGTAAAACGTCACGCACTCTTGACGACGTTGAAGTAGCAACACGAGCAGTACGGCAGGAATGGAGAGGGCGTACATCGACACCGCATACTCTGGAGAACCGTCAGGCAGCATTCGATTGTCGACATAATCACTCACTCCATCCTATTTTGTAATGTGGGGCCTCTTATTTGCCTTCAGCGCCCAGCATGTCTTAGGTTTGTCTAACTTACGGGAAGCAGGCCAAACTTTAAGAGGTACGCCGGCACTGACGCATCATTCAACAAGTTTCGCGGCCATGTTGAGGAATAGTACTCACGTCAAAGCGTAATAAGTCACCACAAACGCAGCAATGACCATTGATCTTTCTTCTGCGCTGTGCCGAACCAGTACTCCAACCCACGCCACGAACCTTGCAAGAAGGCGTCAGCCCTATCAATCGCCGTTCCTACAGTCAGAATCATACAGGTTTTGATAACAGCCGACCAAATTCAGGAGTAAGAAACTCGCAAACTTGACTCCATCCGGGACGTTCCACTGTTTCGACGTCAAGTCAAGGAAGTGCGTGATGGGAGGGCTTACTTGAGCCAAGATTGCAGTAAAGATCAGCCCGATCACAAGCACAACGAGAACTGTCAGGTCACCATCAGTATCAAGATGATCTTAATGGAATGAAGCCATACGGAAGGGCCATTGTGTTCGGAAGCGATCCGATAAAGAGAGGAAGACGACCAATGTGGCTATCGTAATCTACCAAAAGTGTGAGTTAAGGATGGCAAGCGGACCCTTACGCAACTGCTCGCGATTGGTATAGTGCTATTTCCTTAATTAGCTTGATGGGACAGACTCATCCCCTTGTCCTTACTTGAGCTGGGAGACTCTGTAGACATCTTAGCTCGTTGTTACGCGCATGAGAAAAGACTCACGAATAACGCGTCGCGCCATTGTCGTTTTTCAAGCTCTTGAGCCAGAGATTGAAATAACCGGTACCCGTCCCTCCCTGTCCTGCAGCGCTACACCAAACAATCAGAACCGTTGCGATTTGGCACACCTACGTGTACGCAGCCCAAATTGCCTGACACATACTCTTAGCAGGTTTTTAGTTGACTGCTTTACGAACTTACCCAGTTTTGCGGTCTGCTCAACAGTGACTTTACCGTCGTCCAGGACCAGCCTTGAGGGAGCGAGCGACCATTCTCAGACATTCGCCCCTGAGCGGTATCAATGTCATCGGGTCTAAGCCAAGTGCTCCAAGGATTCGGCTAGACTCCATCAGTTACAACTCTGCTTCAGACAGCGCGCACAACATTTACTCTATTAGGATAGTCGGGACAACCGAAATAACCCCAGCCTGCGACAACGACCGTAATAATACCATTGATGACGAAGAGCTAATTATGTCTCAGCGTGCGAATGAAAACCAACAAACGAACCCATTGCCAGCCTGTCTTGATGATCAGCTCCGTTCTGCGACATGCCACCATGACCTACCAGCCAGACCTCCGGAACCGTTCCTGCCAAGCATAAGTCGTGTGAAAATAGGGTATCATTACGCACAGATTTCTGTAGAGTGCAGACTGCAGCGCACCCGAGAATATGCCGCCAAGGGAGGTGGCACTCTGATACAACGCCAGACGCTTGCCAACCTCAGCTGGAGTGTACCAGCTGAGGAGTAGCACCATGGCTAGAAAATGGTAAGCTCGAACGCAACCTACAATACACCACGACTGACTACCGGGCCACTATAGGGAAGGGCTGCTTAGTAACTGCTAGCTGATATGACGGAGAGCCTACCGCTGCTCCTTCGCAGAAACCAATCAGGAACCTAAGACCGTCTAACGAATCAGGGATACTCATTTCTAATACTCACAGACTGCTTGGTAATTCTTTGCTGCACCGAGACAAGCTGTGGCCACACCCCACAGCACTACGGTGGCTTAGCTTCGTTCTTAGTGTCAACTTACACTCCAGACTTGGTAGCCACACACTCGGTCGCACAACGCTATTGATCAAGTAAGAAGAGATTGGGATGCAGATAATGTAGCCGATGTTGTAGTAGGTAGTGAAGAAGTTGTATTGGTTGCCAAGGAGATGCAGCTGCGAAAATGAATAAGCCCTTCGGCACGATGAAAAGAATCGTACGTACATCTTCTTTCATTCCGCTCACTATACAAAGTAAGTAGGTTCACTCTTTAGAGGGCCCCACTTACCATAGGCATTCGAGATATTGGTCTGATCGAGATATTTTACGATTGCGGACAACGAGATATCTATTGGAATGTCAGCTTGCGCGTGTATCGTTGTCGACACGGACATGAGCAGAAAAAGAGATCCAGTCGACGAAGAAGCGCTGCATTACGCTTTTTGCTGTCTGACCACTTAGGGTTGCTGAGGAAAACCCAGTGCGATATTTGTTGAGAAACGCCCATGATACGCTTTGGGCTGGAAGAAGGGTTGTCCTTCCAAAGACTCCACTCGATATTGAACGTACCAACAGCTCTGAACCTCCGGGTGACTGGCGCGCAATCAAGGGTGTACTCGGCGTGATACCGGCCACCCCCGGATCACTCATCCCGACCTTCGCTTCGTCTTCGATGATAACGGGTGTCTCCGGAATGGCATTTCGGTAGATGTCGTCATATTTCTCTCGGATAGACAACGGCTAGCGCGGTAAGTCTCCCGTATGAGGAGATGCCGAGCATTGTTGCGTGATATGCCCTCTTGTTCTGCCACAAGAAAGCCACGAAGGGGCCAGAGGGGATAGACTTAAGAATTCCCGTTGAGCGTACGTATCGTCAACACATACAAATCGCAAACCCGTTGAGCCCTGCTAGCACCAAACCAACCTCAAACCGACCATGGCTTACACTCAGACCACCGAAAAAGATGTTGCTACTCATGAGCAAGTTGCTAGCAATGTTGCACGTCTTCATCTACTAGGAGGGGAAGAGGACGGTCGGGTGCGACAATCAATGTACTACAGGCTCTGACTGATCGAATCTAGGCTATCAAGTACCCCTCTTACTTACCGGTTTGGACCAAAAGCCGGTTTCCGGACTGGGATGAGATACCTTACGTTGATCCTGGGTCTCGGGGGACGCCTGACAAGAGGCACCTGTTCCATGAGGGTGCCATCCACCGTCAACTTACCCCCGCCCTGGGCGAGGAGATCCGAGTTTGTCACATGCCTTATGCAAAGATTCTTACTCACACTCAGAAAAGGGAGTCCAGCTCTCTCAGCTGAGTAAAGAAGGCTTAGATGATCTCGCTCTATTGGCGGCGGAGAGAGGTCTTTTGATCTTGTACGTGTGGACTTGTCTTCGTGCTAAAGACCTAACGCGAAACCTCAGTCGTGACCAAGACTTCAAGGTACGCCACACCCAGACGAGTATGCCGGACTGATTGATCTGCAGGACATTGGACACGAGCGTCAGCTGAACACAGTTCGTCACTTTGGACGACTACACATACATCCTGTGAGAGTTATTAGCGGTAATAAGAAGCTTGGCTGATAAATCGCAGACCATGGTAAGCATTCGCACCAAGCTTAACAAACTCTTACAAAGCACAGGGTCACCCGGAAGGCGTTCCAGAGGTAGGGCTGAAGTTTCGCAAGATTCCAGCTGACTTGGTCTAGATGCACGTGGTGTATCGTGATCCAAAAGATAGCACAATTGCGTGAGTTCTCTGGCTAGATACGTATTAGCTTACCATGGTCGACCAGGAGGTATACAAAGCCGAACGAAGTCAGCAAAATCAGCTCGGTCGCATGGCACGCAGACCACACTGCTGAAATACAGCCTCCTGGAATTACTTTCTTCTTTGCGCTCGAAACGCCAGAGGTGGGAGTCACAAAGCTCCCATATCGAGTGGAACTGAAGTAATGTAGTCTGGAGGGGATACTCTCTTCGCGTCCACCACGGAAGCTTACGACCGAGTAAGTGGGCTACAAATCTGTGTGACCTCGTGCTGAATTGATATCAGCTTTCCGATGAATTCAAGAAACGCCTCGAGGGCTTGCAAGTGGTCCATGACAATACTGATATGCTGGACCACTCTGCCTCGCTCGGGGGACCGAGACGATTTTCGCCACAAAAGAGGCTTCATCCGCTTGGTAAGCAGACTTTCGCCATGCGAGATCTGACGCGGATCAGTTCGCATCCATCCCGTAACGGGCAAGAAAATCCTGAGCATTCATCAAGCGCATGCTCGCCGAATCTTTGGCTACAAACAAGAGGAATCCGACAATCTCTTCAATTTTCTCAACGACATTTTGATCAGAAGTGGCGATCTTCAAGCGCGGGCGCATTATGAGCCTGGAACTGTGGTTGTGTGGGATAAGTAAGTGCAATCTTGACAATACCTTGCTCAGCTTTGTAGTCGAGTTGTCGTTCACACCGCAACATACGATTTCAAGGGTAAGTTCCGCTGATAATCCGGTGAGTCGCCTGACATGAGATATCCAGGCGATGAAGTTCGACACGTTGTCCGTATTGCTGCCATGGCAGAGACACCAGTCGGGGCGTAACGGAGCATAGCTGGTTCAGGCCGGAGCCAAAGACCGCTTCTTGATGGCTTCTTACATATTGATTCCACTGTTTATGTGACTGCGGTGCTTGCTCCATTGCTTCTGGACGAAAAGAACGCTTACCGCCATCCGAATTGCTCTCGATTCGACTCACTAGCTGAAGATTTTCCTACTGTTTTGCTTACTGATCGATAGACATTCTGTTGACCCTGATTGTAGCAAAGACCTGGAGCAGCTTCCACGTTCTACGCATCCCAACAGAAATGATGCGAATGGGGTAGGACAGCTCACAGATGTGGCAAAGGGTGTAGCGAGGCATCCAATGAGACAGCCAAGGAATGACGATCCTGGTTATCAGATAGCTGAATACGGTTTCCGTATCTTGCCCGCAGGTGTGGAGGACACGTAGACTCCTGCGAAGGCGATGGAAGAAGCGATAGCAGTCATCGAAAGCAGACAAAGGTAAGAGAACAGATCCGGTCTCACGGTCTGCAGATATACTCGACATACGTTCTGTTTTATACTCCGACCTCGACTGTCTCCGGCAGCTGATTCTCCCTCTTATTCCCGACCCCGACTCCCTTCATCTCTAGTCGGGACTCGTCTCCTTCGACCTTCACTCCCTCCATTGGCAGCGGTCGCCATCAGCCCCGCTGGGGACACACAGGGCGATTTCAAGATTTCCGATCGTACCCTCAAGTAACCCTCGAAAATCCAAGCAAGACACCACCCCCCGCACCCTTGAAAGCGCCCACCGGGATCGGTAGAGCGACTCTTCCATTTGATGCGTCAAGTACCGGGAAGTTGGGAGTGGGCACCTATGAGTTTTCTTTTTCCCTCCCGGGGCTTGCCAGGAGTTCCCGCGGCACCTCACAAAAGACTGACGCGAACGTGGTGCAATTGGATAGATCCCACAGACATTGATACATCATCCCCATGATCAACCATGGGTATCGTGACTTACAGGCTCGACGCGATGTGCTTGTCAGTGCAGCTCCGACAATGAGCACATGCTCTGGGCCCACGGTAGGCCCCACTCCTCGTCTGTTCTCAGGCCCTACCTTTCCAGTTTCCTGCCTTGCGGTCTCTGGCAATGAGGGCACCTACCTAACTGAGTTATGTCACCCTCCTAGAGACCCCAGTAGGCTACTTCAATGCCTTTCGATCGACCTCGAGCAATCTCGCCTCCACGAAGAGAGAAAGCCGCAGCTGAAGTGACGTTACGTAAACTGTTCCCCTCGATGGTCTCGATCTCTAATGTCAAGTAGCATCGACATCGACAACTTTGCTATGTAGCATGCATTCTTCGCCCATTCCATCACGGCAGATACATGACCCTCTCCTACCTCGTCTCCACTGCCGGTCACGCGAGACAGCAGAATGACGCGTATCCCCACGAGATACAGAGTATCTTACAGCTAATCGAAGGGGGTGCCCAGGAGCTTGGGAATGAAAAGGTTGTGGGTTTCATGTCAATTGGCGAGAATGGCGAGTGGAGATGTGATCGGTATTGTGAGTCGGCTTAGCTGCTGCAGCTGATAGGTAGCGTATGGCGAGTTGCTCGTGATGGCACAGGTCATGGCCGATCACTTGGCGTCGAGCGGTGTACCCAGGACGTCAGACGGGATCATCTCGCTGCTGTCCCCGACAGGCCTCGATTTCCTCGTCGCCTGGATAGCGCTCATGACTCTAGGTTACGGAGTGGTCTTCGTCGCGTGGGTGAAGACGTGTGAACATCACTGATGCCAGTCCCCAATGCTCTCCCTCCGCCATCGTGCATCTCTACGAGTCCACCTCGTCGACGTACCTCGTCTATCACCCCAAGTACACCGAGCTCGCCAAATCTGCCAAAGTCGAGTCCTCTCGGACTATTCCTCTACCGGCCGTTTCCACAAGCGTGACGACCCAAGCTCAAAACATATCTCAACGCTCACCCTCCTCAATATCCCACATCTTCCATACTTCGGGCACGAGCGGCAACCCCAAACCGATTCCCCAGACCCACATCGGCTCCACCTTCATCCTCCCCCGTCGAACAGTCCCGTCATACCTGTCATCTCCGAACGGCGATCATGGTCCACCCGCCGAACCCGCAGCATTCACTACGACTCCCCTCTTCCATGGAGGTGTGTCCGACCTTCTTCGGGCGTGGATGGCAAGGAGTATGATCTACTTCTACCCCACTTCGGACCTACCCATCACGACGAACTACGTTGTCAGTGCTATCGAGGCGTGTCAGCGGGCTCCGGCCAAGCTGGAACTCAGCCCCGGTGCGGATCAAGGAGATGAAAGAGCACAGCGATTCAGGGTCAACGCGTTCTTATCTGTCCCGTATATCCTGACGATACTCGCGGAGGATGAAGCCGGTAAAGGGGTAGAGATGCTCAAGAGCATGGATCTGGTCAGTACGGGTGGTGCTCCGCTCGACACGCGAGTGGGAGACAGGATGGTGGAGAGGGGTGTCAAGCTGGTTAGCCGCTTGGGCAGCAGCGAATGTGGATGTGAGTGAAGTCAGCTCCGTAGGCATCGGTTCACGCTCATCGAAAAATCGTAGTCCTTCTCAGCTCATATCGCGATTTTGACTTAGAGGACGACTGGGAGTGGTTGAGGAACGATTCGGCATATTCCGACGCTCTGGTGTTCGAGCCTGTCGCGGGAGGGGTGGGCAAGTATGAGATGGTCGTCACGGATGGGTGGTCGAGCAAGGTGCGCAGCGGAATCTCCTTTCGGAGCCAGTGGGAAGCAGCAAGAAGTGTGACTCGTGAAGCTGATAATACAATATGCAGACCAACTCGAATCGCGAGGACGGAAGCTACGCTACTGGCGACCTTTATGAACCGCACCCTACCAAGCCAAACGTGTGGAAGTACGTGGGAAGAGGAGACGACATTGTCGTATTGGTGAGTCATCATCCTCTGCTTTGCTGACTCCCAGAGTAACGGCGAGAAAGCCTCTCCCGGACCCATCGAGACCATCGTGCGCGCCTCCCCTCATTTTTCTGATGCCCTTGTTGTGGGATCCGATCGATCGCAGCTCGGCCTTCTTCTCTTCCCTCGCGACTCCTTACCTGCCGACGTACAACAACTTATAAATCCACTTCTGGCCGAAGCGAATGCCTTGTCCCCTTCTTATGCTCAGATCTCGGCGGACATGTGCCTCATCGTCCCGAGTGGGAAAGATTTGCCGAAGAGCAGTAAGGGGACGGTCCAGCGTGGGTTGGCGTACGAACGATTCGCGCTGGAGATCGAGCGATTGTACGCTTCTACGGATGGGGAGGGTGCGGGCGAGAATCCAGTGCGAAATCTGGGAGAGATCGAGGAGGTCATCGCTGGGCTCGTCAGACGCGTGGCTGGCAAGCCCGTAGAGAGGGAGACGGACCTCTTCAGCTGGGGCGTCAATTCGCTCATGGCCATCAGGATTAGAGCGGGCATGCAGAAGGTGAGTGCAGGGCTCGACGGGAGGTGTAATCTGATGCCCCCAGACCCTCGAAACCAGGGGCAAGGTCCTGTCGCAAAACGTGGTATTCGAACATCCTTCGGTAGCCAGGTGAGCTGCTTGTCTTGCTTGTGGATCCTTGTTTGCCTTGTGGATCCAGACTGACTTTGCTGTTAGGTTGTCACAGCTAGTATTCGACCTGCAGGAGGGGCGAACAGTCGATGCCGAAAACATTCATAGGCTCATGGAAAAGCTTGTACAGCGTTACAGCGTCTTCCCCGAGGTCCTGCCTCCTTCGAGCTTGGGCGCAAAGCCAGACGGGCCCAAGACTATTGTGAGTCATCCGGCCTCGCCATCCCACTCCATATTTGCCCACATCGAGTCGCCTGTCGCAACTGAGCTGACTGCTGGCCAGCTACTCACGGGCGGAACAGGCTCACTCGGCGCATCCCTCATCGAGCATCTCCTCAGTCTGCCTGTAACCGCAGTCGACAAGATCATATGTCTTGTACGAGCTTCTGACGATGAGGGTGGCCGGAGCCGGATGGAATCGGCGCTGAAAGAACGAGATATTGAGGCAAATTGGGAAAGGCTGCAAGTCTTCTCGGCGGATCTCGGGACCGATCGACTGGGACTGGAACAAGCGACATACAAGCGGTTGGTGTGCGGTGTGGACATCATCCTGCACGTGAGTCTGGATGAGCAACGTGCTCCTGGACGTATCACTCATAAATCGCAGTTGGCATGGCCTGTCCACTTTGCTAGTAGCCTGACCTCGTTTGAAGAGAACATACGAGGTGAGCTAGACCAATCCTCTCTGCGAAGGATTAGAGTGACCCGGTTTTCCAGGCACAAAACATTTGCTCGACTTCACCCTCTCCTCTCCTCACGCATCCTTCTACTATTCCTCGTCCCTCGCCTCGGTCTTGAATCAGCCGTCGCTTATAACCGAGACATGCAGTACCGACTGCCGCACCGCTACCGCGACGGGCTACTCGCAATCGAAATGGGTGACTGAGCGGATCTGCGCGCTGGCGTCTGAACGCAAAGCCCTGCAAGAACGAGTCCATATCCTGCGAGTCGGCCAGCTGTGTGGCGATACAAGGACGGGGAGGTGGAATGAGAAAGAGGGATGGCCGTTATTGATACGGACGTCCAAGGTGGTCGGGTGCTTGCCAGTCCTTACTGAGGTAGGATCAGCGAGTGAAACAGAAGCTGACGAGTCAGCGTCCCTCATGGCTACCTGTGGACATCGCGGCGAGAGCAATGTGAGTGTTCCTGCACCTGCACGCTTGCAAGACTGACGCCTCCCGCGCCAGTATCGATGTCACCCTCGGCTCACCCCAGCACTTGATCTACCACATCGCCCATCCTCACTTGCTCGAATGGACAGACATACTCGACTCGCTTGAAGATGCCGGTTTGGTCTTTGAACGCGTCTCCCCCCAGGAATGGCTCAAGAGGGTCGAACGGAGCTCGGATGACCTGGGACGCAACCCGAGTAAAGGCATGCTATGGTTGTGGAAGCAGGCGGTAAGTCATCGTCTGCTCGCGTTTGGGCTTACGATGTTGGGCTTACGAGGTTGCTGACGAATGCCTGCAGTATGGTTCGGAGGATCAGCCGGTCTCTGAGGTGGTCGTCGAGACGACACATGCGGTGAACGAATCCGTCACGCTGCGAGAGGCTGAGCCGGTGGGGAAAGTTGGGATGGCGAAGATGGTTGAAGCGTGGAAGAAGTCGGATTTCCTATGAACTCGAGCTCTTCCGCATATGACTCGTCGCATGACAACACAGTCGGCAGCATCGATCATCATATGCATCTTCATGTCATGTATGCACTTTTCATCCACCTTTGAGCGTCTATCCTACTGTCCCTCCCTGCCCTTGCACACCGATACCTCCACAGCATCCCTCTCCCCAGTATACGGGTCCCAGCCGGCCAACATCGAGCTCTCGTACACCAACGTCGGATCGCCCTTTGCGCTAGCTCCCTCCGCTTCCTCGGGCACCCATCTAGCCTCATCGATCGGTCCGTCGCGGAAAGCGGTCATCCATTCCGACTCGGGAGGATTGGGCGTAGCTGCAGGTTGCTCTGTCAGAGGACCGAGGGCAAGGGACCTGTGCTTGAGTGCTGGAGAGGCGCGGACGTAGGATAAGTAAGAGGGGTTCCCGGGTTTGATGACGTTATCTGCGACAAGGACGGTGCCCTGCGGGAGCGTTAGCGATCCGCTTTGCAAGTGCAAGGCTCGTGGTGTGTTGGAGGTAGCGAAGGGCAGTCGGCGTCGACTTACCGGACCTATCAAGCCTTCCTCCTCCATGACCTTGAGGTCGATGGTATACAGCGGCTTGAGATGGTCCAAGAACACCATGTCAAAGTGGACGTCTTTCGGCAGGTCAAGGGTCTGCCGCAGCCTTCGTAGGCTGGACGTCGAGCTTCCTACTACCACCTACTGAACGGTCAGCCACGTCCAGTGTCGATGCAGAGACGAGGACTATCGCTAACCTTGACGACGTGGCCGACTCCTGCGAGCTGGCAGGCACCTCTTGCGGTATTGGCATAGATTTCGGATTTCTCAAGCGAGATGTAGCCAGCGCGGTCGGTGGTGCTTGATGTCCAGCCAACGGGATAGACAGAGTCGGGGTGAATGGCTGGGAGGTGCTGATGAGGGTCAGAGACGAGCTCGGAGATTGTCGCAGATGACTTACGCGAGAGAAGGATATGCCCGAATACCCGACGTAGCTACCCAGCTCGAGGATGAGCTGAGTCAATGTCAGCATCTGCAGCGCAAGTCATACCATCGTATGTGTGGCATCTCTGCAGGCCGCCCACTCACCTTCGGTTTCCTCTCCTTGATCAAATCCTCCACCTGCTTCCCCTTGGTCTCCCCGACGCTCATCAAATACCTATTCTCCCCCTTGCCAAATTCGTGTATCGCATCGAGGACTCTCTGCGAGCGGGGTATGAGAGGCTCGTCCGGCTGGGCATTGACGAGCTCTGGGAGAGATTGAAGGTGCTTGAGAAGCTGTTCTTCTCGGCCGTCGCCCTGGACAGTGTCAGCGGGACGAACGCAGCTCTACTAAACACACTCACATGATACACGGTGCCCTGCACGGGTTCTACGGAGTCAATCAATAAGGCTGTCGCAGGCGCTGCAGCAGACTCACCATGGTACTTGGGGGGAGGGGCGGACATGATGACTGTGCGGAGTCACGTAGTGCGGTTCACCTTTGATGCAATTGTCGGGGGCACGACACGTAGCGACTGGACGTTCTGCAATGCCTTGCCGTTGCCACGTTTCAGGGCTGCCACACGGCTCCGCTTGTCCTCATCGATCCTCTCACTCGTCATGACCGTCACCATCGCTTCCATCCGTACCCGGTCCCCGTCCGCCCCTTTCCGGGGTATGCCAGATCGGCGATCGGGGAACGACGCCGATGTATATGCTTAGATTGGATCAGGGCGGGGCGCCGCTGACCATTACCAAATGGGTGATAAGATCGATCGACGGAATGCGAGATAGGCATTAGCAAAATTGATCCCGTCTCTAATGGGCTGGCCAGCCTGCGATTTCATGTTCGGCCGCCTGTCAGCGGGCCCGTTTCTGGTTCCCGTCCGCCGTGTCGACGCCCTCGTCCTCGATCTTTGACATGGTCGTCGATCGGATGTATCTGCTTGTTCAAACCCTCAACCATGACGTCGGACCACCGCCCAAGGCCCGGACGCCAGTCACGTACACGTGTTCGCTGGACCGCTGTCAATGACGTACGATCGAACCGTCCCAACACCTTTCGATGGGATGAGAAGCGAATGCCATCGAGCGGGACACTGCCCTTTGATCATCGGGGGATGGAATGTCGCTTGGTTCTAGCGAGTTTGGCCCCATCAGGGTTGGACGTCCCGGGTCTTCGATCAGACACGTTGCATCGGGACACCGTCTCGCTTCCGCCATGGCAATATATAGCTCACAGCTCTAACGCTTCGTCTCTCCAACCGTCCCTCTCACTTGCTTACCACTATTGACGAGACTCACGACCCTCCACCTCATACACCACAACCCGCTACGCCATGTCCGACCTCACTGCCAAAGTATCAAAAGACGCCAAGGGCTCCCTCAACGTCAAGGGCTTCGAAGCGCTCGACTACAACTTTCACTACACCTCGCCAGTCTTCGACGTCAGCCATGAGAAGCTCGCCTCCCTGTACAAGAGGTGGGAGAGGGTATTGATCATCATGGACACGAGTGAGTAGCGGGAGAGACAGCTCGAGTATGAGCCATGGAAGTCTCTGTGTACTGGTTGACGCTCGTACCCAGTCGTTCACCCCATCTACAAGGACCAGATCCAGACATACTTTGACCACTACAACATCGAGGTCACGTGGAAGGTCGTCAACGGCGGAGAGCTGCACAAGACGATGGACGTGAGTGATGTGAATCGTCATCTGTCTCCAGCTGACTAGAGTGCCCTTTCCTCTATCCCTCCCTTGATCCACGTCTTCCATCTGCTTTCCTC